>VZUI01071951.1:0-18942 GCA_013401135.1 Cettia cetti
AACGCATGATAACCATATTGGTGACGACTGCGTTACTCAGTGTCTCCTCAAGTTTTAGTGAGGAACTTCCCCTTTCAAGAAAGTACAGTAGAAACTGTTGTAGCCATTTTAGCTCAGTTTCAGGAGTTAATTATGGGCTTGCTGTGGATTTTTATGAAGCTAGAAAAATATTCCAAAGTGAAAAGTGTTTTGGTAAGATCCCTAGATATGTTTAATGATCCTCTTATGCAATAGTGTTTGTAGAACCACAAAACCAAAAACTTTTCAGTTTCAGCATTAACATTTAGAATTTATTGTCAGAAGACTGGCTCTTTGAAAGTTTTCTGTAATACTTATTAATTATTTGAAAGTAGAATTTTAAATCTGTCTAGAATAAATATATGGTAGTGGTTTATATGAGTGATAAAACAAAAGTAATGCAAGAAATCTTATGAATACTTAATTCTGTTGAGTGCAGACTCAATTTTCTTACCTGCCTTTGAAAATCCTGGCATTTTGATCAATACCTTGAATCACTTCTGTAACAGCACATTCTTTCTATTTAGATATAAGCTCTCTGGTGAAGAGGCAATCTTTTTATCCTAGACGTGTGTAGGCCATACGACAATGAGGCCCTAGCTTTAATTTCTGAATTCTATTCAGAAAAAAAAAAATTATTTAAACAATGTGCAGTGCACTTCCATGAGTTTGGATGGGCCAGAATGGTAAATGTCTAGCAAAAGATTAAGAAATATGCTAAAATTGTGTGTACTAATAAATCCAACCTGGGTTTTTAAAAACGTGCCCTACAGAGGTGTGACTGATTTTATTGTGGATGTTCTCTACTGTTTAAAGTGCTGTGGGATGTTTTTCGGTGGCAAAGAACAATTCAGAGAGCTCTTCCTAGCAATAACAAAAGATCACTTGGAAGTAACACTTCCTCAGCACCAGTTCTTCTCCTCCCCTTCTAAAGGGACACCTCCATTCATCTTTTGATAGTTGCTGATTCAAATGGAATGGTGAATGCATAAGGAGAAGCTATTTTCTTTTTTATTTCTAGCTCTGAATACATTTTCTTGCATCACATTAATATCAGAGTAATGGTAGATGTCATTAATGAATATTTTTTACTAAATTCCTCATCCTCTAAATTTCTGAAAAGAGCACAAAAAATCCCCTCCTAATCTGAGCATAACATTTAAATTACATTTGTCAAGACTCTTCTATATTCATAGATATATGTTTAAACCTCAACAAGAATATTTCTTTGTATTCATGTTATTGAAAATGATAGTATTAGCTATATTTGTTGATTTTAAAACATTTTGTGGATAACAGTCCTCTGTTATCCTGGGACATCACTAGAGGTGGTACAGACAGCTCTAGAAGTAGAAGAAATTATTTGCCTCTCTGTGTTGAATGCAAGAATTTTATCTGTGTCAAGTATAAGAAATCCTTGAGGTTGCATGACCTTGTGTTTTTCTGACCACCTAAACACAATATTTTTGGTACAGAGAAGTTTTGTTGCATATTAACTTAAAAAGATTTTTTCTGGTAAATGCCTAGCAGAACTAATAGGGGAAATTTTTAGAACAGGAGATTTATTTTTTTCACCTTTCTCCATGTGACATTAACACTGGAGACCGGTATGCTCCTCTCCCCTAACTTCACTTAAAATTTAATTATGTTTTATGTCTCAGTTAATAACTACTGGATATTTCTCATCAGGAAAGTTTTACAGATGACTATTCTTTGTTTTGTACCCACTGATCAATATTAAGAAATCTCTTTTCTCTCTTTGTCTTTTAAGTCTTAATATTTGCATAAGTTAAAATAAAAAAATACCAGAATTATCTCTCTTCAGTTTGCATACATCTTCAAATTCTGTTCTGTTTCTCTTTTACTTTCTATCTTCCCACAGCTTATTTCAGTGATACCATCAAGTGTTTTATTGTTCTGAAAAAGTTGCTTCTAATCAAAAAGTTGTTTTAAATCTGTTCAATTATGCACTAATTTAAATATGTACAGTCTGGCAATATGGTACCTATTTAGATTAAAATTAAATTTTCTGAACTTCCATTAAATCATACTCCCTTCAAATGAGACTTCAATTTTCATAGCAGTTAAAGCTGAAAATATTTGAAGCAGCTAGCTGAGTGTTGAGTCATTAAAGTGCATCTCAAAAGTCTTTTCAAATATTCTTTTCTGGAGATATCTATTTCCTTTAGAAAGCTGTGTACTACCTCACAGAATCCATTCTATTTTCATTAGAAAAACTAAACCTTTGGAAAATTTGGAAATATTTGGATATTTGTCAACTTCAGTTCATTGGGTCTTTCATTTTGAGAGCTTTAAGAAGATTTAACAGGCATTATTTACCTGTTACATTGTAATGGAAGATATGCTAGACAATGACATAAAAAAGTCAGTATGAACAGTATGAACGTGTCCCTCGTTTTGGTCTTACAGTCCTGTTTTGCTGTTGGCCTTGGGAGAATTGTTCCCATATTACAGTTTTGTGAACAAAACCAGAGGGTGTCCACAATACAAATACACCATTTACCATTTCTTGGTGTAAGGATTTCCAGAGGTGTATCGAGTGGCAGAAAACTGTGTTGTGTTTTCACTTTACTTCCAAGAGTACAAGAGGCCAGGTTGGGACAATAGAAAGGAAGCAGATTTATTTGTTAATTGAAATTGCCTGGAAAAAGTGTTTTTCCACAAAGAGAGTTCATGAAGACAAGACCTCTTCTATTAATTTAGGGTTTATCTATTACTTTTAAAATTCAGTCATCCAGTAACAAACATTGTGGATGTGGGCTTTTTTTTTGTTTGTTTGTTTGTTTTTGTTTTGGGTTTTTTTTTGGGGCAGGTAGAAAGTAGAGGGGGAATTCTTTACGGGTGTTGGGTTTGTGATTTTTTCTTTCAGTAAAGCCTATCAGCAACAACCTACAGAATTTCAAGGTATCTCTAGCTTGTAGATTTTCAAGGAAGGAAGGCTGGAAGGAAGGAAGGAAGGACATGTTCTTTATAATATTAAACTTCACATTTCTATAAGATGCTTTATCCAGTCTCTCTTGCTCATGATCAAGTACCAGGAAATGGAGCCAAAACCTATCAAAGTGCAATTCCAATTAAATTTTCAGCAAAGCTCACAGTCCTAAAATATATAGAGGGCATGCTTTGGAGTAAACTTTCAAAGAAATTATGGAGAAAAATCAGCAATGAAGAAGAATGTTAAATAACCATAATAACCATAAATAGCCTTGACACTTCAGCTGCTGAGCAGAGAATTGTTTTTCAAACAAAAATTCTTGCTGATTAGATTAAAACGAAGTTTAGGGCATATTGTTTACATGCTTCCTAACGTAATGAAAAATACCCAGCTCCTTGTAGTTATTTGCACAAGAGCACATACTTTTTTTATATTGCTTAACATTTTTTCCCCTAAGTTATTAGGTTTTTTTAATTTTTTTTTTTAATTTTAAATTCAGGAGTGTATAGTAATGCTGGGGTTAAAATCAGAAACCAGACTAATTTCTGTTGACATTATTATTTTGATGTATTGATCATGGACATATAAGTGACAGATGGGGTAAGAGGTATGCTAGTAACTTTGTCCAATTATAGGTAACTATTGTTTTTTATTTGATCTTTTATTTAAATTTCAAAAGGAGAATCAAAACCAGGAAATGTTTTGACAAAACTTTGTCAACTGATCATTCTTGTTGACCTTACTGTATCTGTAAGCTCTGAAGTCTGTTTCTATATTCTGAGGAGAATCCTTAGCCTTGTGATTTTTAAACTCAGTATAGAAAACTCTACTGTTCTGTAGTTAATTTGGAAATCTCAGAACTGGAAATCTTGGTAATCCCAGTGGCCTCTATTGCAAAATCTCTGTACTCTTCAGCCCAAAAGAAGATCCCAAGGCATTAATCTGTGAAAGGATTATAAGGAACTTCAGGAAATTTGCAGATACTTGGAAATTAAAGCAATAATAACACGTAACCTATATAAGGGCTTACATTACATTAAAAAAAATCAACTGCAGTTTATAAGTAAAATGATGGAATTTTGAATCAGGGCATTTAATTATTTATGGAATAAAAATCAGACTAGATTTATTTTTCAATAATGTATTAACTTTGGTGGATTGAACGCTGGCTAAATGCCAGTGCAACCACTAGAATTATTTACTCCTTTTCTGCTGTGAGATAGGATTAGGAGAAGAGCAAAGCAGGCTCAAAACTTTAAAGGGTATAAAGAAACTTTATTTAAATAGAACAGAAAGAAATGAAAAAGAATGTAATAAGAATCAGAATAAAACATTCAGAACACTTTTCCTCCCCCTACAACCTTTTCTTTCCCACTGACAATGTACAGAGACAAAACCTTGGGACTAAGATCAATTTGCCACCTCTAAAAACAGTCTTTTATCAGTTCACTTAGGGGCAGGGGTCTCTTTTGCCATGTCATAGAGACTTCTCCAGAAGAAAACAATTTGTTTAAATTTGGCTTCAATTCTGATGAATAGCAGTAGCCCAGAAATCTGCATTTTTGAAGTCCCTCCCATCTTTCACAGCCTTCTTACAGCTGTGATCATGTACTTTTTAAGGACCAGATGTTCAAAAGCAAAGATTCTCTTCATCTCTTGCTGAGATCGTCTTCATCTCTGAGAACAGAGGTCTTTTTCTTCTTTCCCTGGGGGTGAAGGGTCTTCATCACTCTCTCTCTGTTCAAGCTTCTCATGAGATCACAGCTATGTCAATATTTACTAACTTCAACACGAGTGTCTTTGCTTATGTCTGCAATTTGAACACTCCGTCTCCCCATACTGTTTTCATAAATGAAGAGGATATTCTAGTGTATCAACAATCCATCACCATGGCCTTGAAAAAGAATTTCAGCCTAAGACTAAGGCATTTCTTCATTTTCCTTCCATATGGGAATTGATTTCTTCTTCGCTGACCTTGGTGTCTCCATGTTGTCTCTCTACGTGTTTTCACTCTGTCCTTTTCTCTCACTCAAGAGAGGATCAATGTTCTGCAAGTTTCATCTGTGCAAGGAAAGAGTTAATATCTTACCTGGGGCTTGCGGATGGTCATTATGGTCAGTGGCGGCTGTGCCAGGATCTCAGTAGGCCTGGCCAGAATGGCAACAGCTGCTCTGGCCTCATGACTGGTCTCAGGCCCATACTGCATTTAATTCCAGCTGTGGGTCACCCTGACCACACTGGGAGCAGGGAGAGAAACAGTCAGGCAGCCAGATGTTAACAGCTGCTGGGGCCCCGCCTGGCTGAGCTGGAGCCCCTCAGCCTCCCCTTCCCCTGCCTGGGATTTGCTGGGGCCCAGCCCAGCTGGGACAGGGCCTGGCAGGCTCCCTGGGAAGGGGTCCAGCCCCTCAGCAGGGCCTGCCTGGCCCGGCCCGGCCACACTTGTTACGTGTTCTGAGGTCAGAAGAAGAAGAGGCTTTTCCTGGGCTTGTTTGTTTTTAACATGTGTGTTCACAAAGGCGTGTTCAGCTTTCTTGTGGTTTAACAAGGTGTCAGTATTCAAACTAGCCACTGATTTGTATCATCAGGCACGGAGAAAACTGGTAGCAGCTTCTCTTAGAAAATCACTTCCGTGACTGGCTTCTTCCCTGCTCACTAAATGTCAATTAATGCAAAACCAGCACACTTCCCTGCATACCAAGAGTAGAAAATGGACAATTCTGCTATGAAGAAAGCCTGTATTCACTGTTTAAAATATAACCTTTTATGTTACAGAATGTGTTCTAATTAGTAACTTCCAAACATACTGTGTATGCATATTCCATATAGTAAATATGGAAAATAGAGGTTCTCTGTTATGTCAAAGTTTTTCTTTCTTTTCTCCAGTAACTGACAGCTCTAGAATTCATGGGATTGGATATTCTACCTTATAGAATGTAGCTGTCATGTCATATTTATGAAGTTGAATAGTGTAAATCCGTACATTCATAATGCCACACTTTGTCTTTAATTTTAGATCATCATATGGTAATATAGAAAATGAAAATAATTTTAATTATATGTAGATTTACTTATAGATTAATTGAGTATTTTTATGATATGAGTTGTAGGAAATAACTCTGAATCCCAGTAAGCCAAATATCCTAAACCAGTGCAGTGGAATTTACAGAAAAACGGCAGACTTTTAATTTTCATTCCTTGTTCCTGAGTATTATTTGAGTTTGCACAATCAGCTACAGAAATATAATATGACTTTTTTAATAATAAGATATCTTTTTCTCTTTATGTACCCAAGGAGACCACAGGTGTGTTAAGACTCTGTTTGTCATAGATAAGCCCTTTTGTTATGGTTTGAGAGGGCTTGATTTCAGGGAATTTGAGATTAAATTAGGCTGATAGATTAGCTAAGGGCTAGATCAGGAACCTGATTTTGGCTTTAGCTGGTTTTCAGGTTACTTCTGTCATTATTGCACAAGAACACAAGCTCATCCCATTTTAAAATAAGCTCTCATGTTAGCTGGTATTATTTTTAATCTGAATTTGCCTTTTTGCAATATTAACTGTAGCCATCAAACTTTCAGATTATTAAAATTGAGCAAGAGGTCTATCAGAAATTCATGAGATAAGGGAAAACAGGGTTCTTCAAGGTTTAATTATGATCTTTGCTTTACTTTTCACTAAAATTTTGTTATATATATAGCGTAGCTTGAAGAAATCTATACTAATTCTAGAAATAAGTTTCCCCACTCCCATTATTTTCATTTAAATTACTTTTATATACCATACTGCCATGGAGCTTGTTAAAAAGAAGTGCCTATGCTGTTAACCTGGCATTAAGACCTGAAGGTCTTACTTCCAAGAGTAAATCCCATGAATCTTAAGGTATTCAGGAGAATTTAGGATTTATAAGCAAAGATAAGTTATTCTACTTTTTGTCTCTGTTTAGAAAGCTTTTTCTGATGCAGCAGAGCTATCCAAAGTGCTGCAACTTCAAGCCATTCCTTTAGCATAAGAAGTGAGGCATATCAAGATTCCTTAGAAGAGATTATTGTCACGAGCACTTTGGTCCTGTGGCAGAATTCCATTTTCTCTTAATGATGTGCCAGAAGGGACCTGTGTTGATCTTCACTTATTGTCTGTCTGACAAATATCTTATCAGAGAACACCAAAATACACAGGTTTTGGACATCATATATGAGTATGATATCCTGGAAGTCATCCTACATATTTGCACATTTGAAAATAGACAACCAAAATTGCAAGCTCTTTGTTTTGTAATACATGATGATTTTAATCACTGTAATTGTAAAATAAAATCTATTATTTTCTGGGGTTTTTGTTTGTTTGTTTGTTTGTTTTAAATAAAATATTTGGTGTAATTATTGAGGAACAAACTTACATGACATTAAAAATTCAGATGCCATTAGAAGTTCAGATGACCTCTGCATAGAGAATACTGATAAATTGCTGACTGCATATTGACAAAAAATGTATGTACAAAGATTGGTATGCAACTTACCTGCTTCTAAAAATGGTGACAGACATGTCTTTGCACCTATTATCTAGCTGGCTACATTTAGCAGATACTTTATCTAATATTTAAGTCCCTTCCTAATTTTATTTGTTCAGTGTAGGAATACACAAGACAGAGAAGAAGACAGACTTAATTAGCATAGCTAGTTTGATAACTAAAATGCCTGGTGTTTGCAAACACTGCTTTGAGATTAGGTCTGCTAACAGGAAAAGAAGATGGGATTTGGTCTGTTTACAGGAAACAGGAGATGGAATCAAACTTCTCCAAACAAGTGTGTTTGTAAAATGCATGAGTTCAACTGTAACATGTATAATCCAATCATTGTAGTGAAAATTATTAACCAACTTGAAATGGTATATAAGCTTCTGGAAAATCTGAGTAAAATCAAATTCTGATCACTGAATCAGTCTTCCCGTCTCTCCATCAATTGCCAATAGTTCAGAAACCATTTTAAATCCTTACAAGATGTATAATGTCTTTTCATAAATGAATGAACATCTGAAATGTTGCTAAAAAGTTTATAACTTTTAATGTTAATGAATTGTTGGTGACCTTCACACACAATCTATTTTTCTGCACTTCAGCTTAAAATCCAAATGTCAAATTACAGAGTAGCTTCTGAGCTACTTCAATCAGAGAATGTTAAGAAGGTGAAATGATTTATTTATAAACTATAGAAATGTTGTTCACCAGAATAAGCAGTTATTTTGTCACTCATATGTATATTTATATTTTTCTAAGTTATTTTTTGGCTTCTAGTACTTTCTTAAATTAATTTATTCTCAGCAGCCAAAAGACAAGGTTGCATTTCAAATATGCTGAAAAGGAGAAAGCAATATAATATATGCAAGTTCTCGAGATCGGCACTATCAGTACAATGAAGGTTTCCAGTCTATAACATGTCACTTCCTGCTTCTAAGAAGTATGCCTTCAAAACTTTTTATGCCTAAAATGATGCCTTCAAAACTTTTTTCTGCTCCATTTGGCTAATTAGTCTATTAGCAGCCATAGTGTTCTAGTGATTTAGATCAGCTACAAGTCTATCCATGTTCACAAATAAATGAATGGTCTGGGTTGGAAAGGCCTTAAAGTTCATCCATTTCCAACCCCCTACCATGGGCTGGGACATCTTCCACTAGACCAGGTTGTTCAGAGTTCTATCAAACCTAACTTTGAACAGATCCTGGGTGTAACAGTGTGTTTTTTTAACAAGTAGAGCTATGCCTAAAACCCAATAAACCTGTAGGGTGAGAAAGGCTGCTTGGGAAGCTCAGGCAAGGCAATCGAGCTCACACATCCACACACCACATGGCAAGTTCAACAAGGGGAGGAAGAAGGCTCTGGCAAACCAGATCAGTTCCAGCAGATTTATTGCAGATGCCAAAGTCACCAGTGCTGGGAGAACGATCCCTCCCTGGTTTGGGGTTAAGTCAGGTTTCAGCAGCCAATGACCTTGGGGCACAGGGCCAGAGTAAAGGGCAGGTAAGGTCAGCAGCCTATAGGTAAGACAGGGCCAGCCACCAGCAACCTGAAACCAATGGAGACACAGAGGAAAGCAGACGCCACCGGGCCATGACATTAGGGAGGGGGGAACCGGGGCAAACCATTGTGTACAGAGCACCACTGGGAGGGATTTTGCCCTTAAGGCTGGGCAGGTGATTATAGTCTGTTCTGCCAAGGCCAGACCCTAGGTATTATGTCAAGGGGCTGCAGGGATTCCACACCAGGGATGAGGCATCCACAACTGCTCTGAGCAGTCTGTGTCAGTGCCTCAACAGCCTCAAAGGCAAGAATTTTTTCCTACTAAGTGATCTAAACCTACTCTCTGTCAGTTGGAAGTCATTTTCCCTTGTCCTGTCACTCCATGTCCTTGTAAATAGTCTAATAGTTATCTATGTAACCTATTAAGATTTATGAGAATCATAGCAAGTTTCCAAGGTCCATGTGATTCAATAGATCATTAAATACATACTTCCTATTAAAATACTTGCATGCTCTCTATCTGCTTTTTATTAACTCATACAGTCTGGTATTAAGTAAACTCCTTCACTGATGTAACAGATTCTTACTGTTTTATAAATTACCTGGCTCTAGACATATAGATAATCATGTGTAGTTTATCTGGAGGAGAAAATTAGTCAAGAATTAGTCCTTTGTATTTGATTCAGACAGAGAAGACAGTTCTTACTTAAATATATACATTTTCTGAACTTGACACATTTTTTTGCACTTTCCATTTTACTTTCTTCCCATCTTTCATTTAGTGCCCACCTGCAATGGATTCTTCCTCACTCAGGCACTGTGACTGTCTCACACCAAATCTGAATATCACACAGTAATTGTCTCCTTTCTGCCTCCAGAAGTAACTGAGTGTGTTTGAGACAGAGTTTACTACTAAGGTAGAGAAATGGTAGTGACTACTAAGCACTTCAGGGAAAATCAGTGTCTATTCATTACAGATGGCAAGATTCACATTTAAATAGAAAGAAATTAGCATACAAATGTCTAAAGCACTCCTATTTGGATGGTTTATCTGTGATGACCTGCTGTCAGGTGTACTTTGAAACTCTTGCATGTCTCTTTCAAGGACCAGCACAGCAATCCTGCCACTTTCCAGCCACAATTAGAAGTGATGATGTTCCTGGTCCTCAGCTGCCTCCAGGAGGATTGTGTCTGTCCTAGATTTTCTAGGGTTCTTACTTCAGAGAGTACATTTGGGCACCAGTTTTGAGTTGTATTCATCTGGATGCTTTAATTCAATGTGCCCAATCAAAGAGAGACCCTTGGAAGCAAGCACTGGGGAGCAGGAATCATGAACACTGATGAGACTCCACAGGAGTCGGGCTGCATCCAGCTAGAGAGCCACAAGCTGCAACAGCAAATGTTGCCCCTCTAGTTACCTCAGACTTGAGAATAATTCTTCCCATGAGAAGAATCAGCTACTGACAGGCTGAAAACTTTACAAACTCAGAAATATCAAGCCCACAGTGAAGGAATTTTCCCAGTTTCAATCTAAACATACAAGCACAATCTGAGACCATCTCCTCTTGTCTCAACACTTGTTACTTGGAAGAAGAGATAGAGCCCCATCTCACAACACTCTTCTTTCAGAAACATATAGAGAAGGTCTCTTCTGAGCCTTCTTTCCCCAGGCTAAATACCCTCAGCTCCCTCAGCTGCTCTTCATCAGATTTGTGCTCTAGAGCCTTCCCCAGCTCTTTTGCCCTTCCCTGGACATGCTCCAGGACCTCAGTGTTTTTCTAGTCATGAAGGGCTCAAAACTGAGCGCAGGATTTGAGGTGTGGCCTCACCAGTGCCAAGCGCAGGGGTGGGTCACTGGCCTGGTCCTGATGGTCATGCTATTTCCAACATAGGTCAAGATGCCATTAGCCTTCTTGGCCACTTGGACACACTTGAAGTCATCTGTGGACATCACCAATTGTTCTTGATCCTCTCTTTATTACACAGGAAAAATCTACAAGGTAAAGATGGCTTCAGTGACCCATGTAAGGAAAACTTTTTTAAGCGCGACTTTGCCTGTAAAAGTAGGTCGTTGTGAGAACAAACCAAACCAAACCAAACCAGGTTTTGGTGTATAATTCTGCTTTCTTCTTTTTAATGCCTGTGCATGAACGGAGAGAAGAAAAATGCAAACAAATCCATTTTTTTAACACCCTCCCCTCAGACACCTTATCCCACAGAATACTTCCAAGCAAATCTTTGATGAAGTCAGAGACATCTATAGATTGAACAATCTGAATTGTTTCCTCTTCTCAGGGTCTTGGGTTTTTTAATTGTGAATTTGGTCCACTGATACCCTTGCAAACTATTATGCTCCCTCAGCAGTCACAAACCAAAGCCAACTAGAAAAACATTTTTATGACTATGCCCCTAATATGGCTGCTCAGAGCTACAGCCTGTTAAGGTGACTATTAAGTGACTGCTAAGTGTAACAAGTGAGTAGTAATTTATTTCCATTCCAAGACTGCTAATTTTGTCTTACATTATTTCCTATCAGTTTTTTAAAGAATATTGTTTACAAAGTCGGTATTTTCATTATAAAACCAATGTTACTGGATTTTTAAGATTATCTTCTTCTATATTTTAGTCTCAAAATCCATCCTGTGGTCTAATATAATGATTCCAAATATTTGAACACATAATTCCTATCAATAACTAGCCAATTATGGAGTCAATTAATAAAGCTTTGCTTTTGTGTTGCATTATTTCTGAAAAGACAGATTTTAAAATTTGATAGATATATTTACTGGTGATTCCCCAACTTTGCCAATATCTGCTGTAAATGTCTGTGGTAGGTTATCCTTGGCTGGCTTCCAGATGTTCTTGGACTCTCCTTCCACAACAAAACAGATGAGGAGAAAAAAGATGGAGAAGTTTACTTGCTATTACTAACAGGCAAAACAGACTTGGGCAAAAATAATTTCATTTATTGACAATTAAAATAGATTTTGGTGGTAAGAAACAAAGACAAATTAAAGCAGCACCTCCCTTTATTCTCCATATTCCCAGGTTCAATGTCAGCTCATCCTGAACTCATCTACCTCCCCACCCCTGAGCAGTGCAACAGGATGGGGAATGTGAGGTTGTGGTCAGTCCATGGTTGTTCCTCTCTACCTTTTCATCCTTCTCAGGCTTTCCCTTGTTCCACCATGGGACCTTCAAGTCTTCAGTCCACAGGCTGCTGTCCTTTAGGATAAACCTACTCCAGTGTAGTCTCTCCATGCAGTTCCATAATGATTTATCCCCTGGATCTTGTGTGCAATACTCCATTGGAAGCAAGGGGACCACTTTCTTTGCCATACTTTCCTCTGGAGACTCCCAGGGAATCCCTGCTGGGACACCTGGAGCCCCTCCTCTCCCTCCTCTTTCTCTCCCCTTGGTGCTCTCAGGGCCATCTCTCTCACTTTTCCCTTCACCATTCTGCCCTCTCTTATCCCTGCTCTTCCCAAGGCACTCCCATTGGCTCTGGGGCTCAACAATGCCCTGTGGTGGATTTGTTGGAACAAATCTACCTTGTGCGGGACAGAGCTGCTGGAACCAACTCTGTCCCACACAAGGTAGCCCCTCCACACAGGGGCCATCTGCCAGGTCTCTGCACGAAATAAAATGATAAATATAGAAAGCATATGTTGTATTTTATGCTGTTAAAATAAAATCAGGAGAAAGACAGTTTCACCCCTTAAGGCTAAGTGGTACACAGAATTGGAAGAGAATCTGACTGAGGTGAACAAGATTCTTTCCCAGTGTTTTTAGTCTGACAGTGAATAAAGTCATAACAGTCTGGTGTTACATTGCCAATCATCTGTCTGGCAGTATAATTTTCTAATTCAGTTTTTTTTTTTTTCTGGGAAATTGAAAAGAATCAAAAATTATTCTGACTCTACCAACATTTGAAAAGTTTCCAGTCAGAAGCACATTCCAGAGAAATTATTGGGCAATGTTTACTAGTTCAAAGGTCTTGGTCCATGTTAAAATCATACACAGAGGAGTGAAAAGGTGACCTTAAGAGTTCATGTAATCTGCATGCCACTGAGGAATAGGTATCTGCTTGACAAGTTTCCAAACCCTGTGACTTCCAGGAGAAAGTTCCTTCTCACACCTTGGTGATGGACATCCATGAACCTACAAGATGCTGCTATCACCAGCTCATTGCCCTTGCCACAAATTAAAATCTCTTGTTACAAGGTTCATTCTGAGAGTAAACTATTTTCCTACTTACAAATTGTAAAGTGCATATTTGAAAGAGAATCACTACTGACACAGTATCTTGTCCGTTGATATTTTTCTGAGAATTAAATGAGAGGGACTTCATAGCTATTTAACTTAACAGAATTGCACTGTACAGTAGATGTAGGCTTTGCATGAAATTGATACAGGTGCAGGTAGAAAAAGAAATATAGAAACATCTAATGACCACCATCAACCACAAACTACATTTTAGTGTTCATACAAAATGAGAAAGTTAGAAACTTTCAATCTGCAAAATTCAGAGTATGATTACTTATCATAATTCAAACTCAAGATTCTCCACGTTTGTTTTCTTGATTCTCTTTGCTGTGTAGTTTGTCTACTCTTTTTCTTTTCAGACTTCTAAATTAGATCTTGATTTCTTTTCTCCACCCTGACTTGAATCAGTTCCAAATGAATAAATCCCTAATCAAGCACCAGCTATCAGTTTATTGATGTTCTTGCAACAGCCTATGCAGGATAGAGTTCCTAGTCAAGGAATTAGAGAAATGTCCAACATATCTCTACCAGAAGTAATATTGCTTACGTGTGGTCCAAAAGCTGACTGTTTGATGTGGTTGCAAGATACATGTCCCTAATTTTAATGAAATATTTTAGTGTAAATTAATTTATAATTGTCTTGTATATATATATAACTGTTTTGACACACCAGACTGAATGAAATAGTAAAGTTTCTTTGACTATTGGGATACTCCAGCTCACAAATGGACACAGCTGAATAATGCCACTAGAATATCATTAAAATATTGCATATCAAGTGGGGCAAAATCTCCATCATCTTCTTCAGTGTGCAGGTTTTTTTCTCATTTGATACATGATATGAATAGCAAGTATGAATTCACGTCTTTTTATTGCATACCAATAACAGTCCATATAAAGGTGACAGTAAGATCCAAATGAGCTTATAATAACAGAGCAAGTTGTGGGCCATTTTTCTAAGAGGTTTATCTTGAACTTCTGAAGTAAAACCTGCTTCAGGTACAAATAAGAGGCATTGATACATTAGGAAGAAACTTCATAAACTCACAATCAGTCTAGCACACACATTATGTGTATTGTGTTAGAATGAACTAAGTTCTTTTATCCTGGATTATAATGCATGTCAATAAAGTGAAACCAAGATGATTGTTGACCTTTGCTTGACTGAGTTAATGAAAGTAAAGCTGATAATGATTTTCTGAAATTATCCCCTGAATGTACAGTGCTGTATTGCTTGCCCATTGGTATCTCATTCTGCCTCAGTGCTCCTGAAGTTTTATGGCTAATAATACAGGAAAGCTGAAACTAAATTTATATTTATGTGAAGGCCATCAGTGATATATGTTATTGTAATAACTTGGCATATGTATGAGATATAAGTGCTTTGGATGAAAACATATGTGCCTATTTTATTACAACTATTGGAATATAAATTGTGCACAAATCATCTCTCATCTTGGTTAATGGTAGTGTTATTGCACCATGTAACAAAATGAATAGAAGATTTTAAGCATCAGTAGAAATCTGTGGTATTTCAGTGTCACCTACCTCCTTTAGTGTTATTTTTCATGTTCTGTGCCTTTGCATATTGTAATCCTTGAGCATATTCCATGCACTTAATGCAGGGAAATGGGTAAGATATAGCTGAAAGAATAGGAATTTGATATACCCTAATGGTTAGCAATGTTAATTAAAAATTGAAAATATTAAGACTATATCTTAATATTAGCTGTTGGAAGTAAAAGTTTTTAAGGCTTTTTACTGAAATGCAAATTTCCTCTGGAAAAATATGTCACAAGTAGAAATTTTGTTGGTAAAGCAATCTTGAAGTTTTAACCTTTTCTTCTGAAAAGATCTAAAGTAATTTTAATGGCCAAGTGTGCATGTTTGCAAAGTTGGCTGCAAGAATGAGGCTTATTTTATAAGGAAATGACACATAGTTGTGGGAAAATAATGATCTCACAAAGTCTGGAAAAATTTCACTGGTCATGGGGAAAGAACTCAAGTGGCATAAAAGAACAAGCACTGAAAAGTATGAGGGTAGATAAGTAGATTTTATTCCTATTGTTGATTCAGATTGAATCCTGTAGGCTTCCTCAGAAGTAGGAATAGACACTTGAAAATAAAAATGAAGGTATCACAAGCCAGGATGAAGACTGAATCTAAAATGTCTCAAATGCCTTTTAAGATCAGTCCAATAAAAATTCATTGTGACTTGCAGTAATAGTACTGATGAGATTGACCATTCTTTATCAAAAACATCAAATATGAACCAATTTGCAACAGGTATTTTATTTAGAAGCAGCTAAAAGTGTCTTTGTTAGAAATATTTTCCAATACCCTGTTAACAGGATCACAACTTTCCCTGTACTAAAAGTGTGAAGGCAGAATTATTGTATACAGATTAAAAAGGAAGAATTTCCTTCTATTGATGTACCATACAAGAGTTTTTAAAGTATAATTTTCCACAGTCTTATTAATTATTTTCAGATGTCTTTACAGGACAAATTAATTATAATAAGAGATAGTATAATTACTTGTTCAGTGACTATGTAATAAGATTGCAGCTTAGACAAATTTAAGATATATACAGATTCTACTCTATGAATGCTATTAGACTGAGTTGCCTTTCTACTGGAAATTCCATAGGTGATTCCAAGTATATAAAATGCTCAGATATCTCATCCTAAGCTATATTATGACTGATATTAATATCAACAAAATATTAAAATGTGTTCTTGTCTAATCTTTGTTACTCTTCTTGAGGATGCATCTGTGGTTCTGATCTTACAGCAATCTCTGAATTTGTTATATATAACCATTAATACTGTTTTAAAAATAATAATCAATCAGCTTTTTTCCAGATAACTCTACATCAAGGTCTACACAAATGAAAATTTTAAAAAATTGGAAATGACAGGAGAATGGCAAACCTTAGTATTAGGAAATGTAAAACACAAGTAAATGCACCAAAAGTAGTTGTCATCTGTGATAAATACATGTGTCTTAAATTTTCAATATGATTGAATGTTCCACAGAATATTTATCTTTTTTTAATGTTAAAATAAATATTCTTAACACTGATGCTTAAAATTTTAAAAATGTATTTTAAAGAAAGAACCCAAATAGGAAGTGTTTGTCAAATAGTGGTATAAAAATGGCTATCAGAGGTAATGTCTCTTATAGTAAAACTATCTGTGCAGATCTAAGGAAAAGTAGAGTCTTTATGTTTAAAATCCTCAGTCCTAATAACAAGAAACATGTTTTGCTTTGTTCAAAAATTGTACAAATGCAATAGCTCTTCTGTAGTGTCTAAAGACTATTAAAATAAGCTAATGTTGTCAACAACAATCTTTATCCATGAACAGACATGGAATATTCCAAAACACAGATAGAAATCTTCAGGTCTAAGCATTTCCTCAAAAAAAAAAAAAATCTTCTTTTGTATAAAATAACTTACAAAATGTAGGTATTTCTACATGTTGGCATACTCTAATCTCTATATTACATTGTGAATTCTTCTCTTGGTTTTGCAGGGCCTCACATCAGGGTTGAATTCTTTTTTCAGCATTTGTTTTAGACAACCTTTCTAATAGTTAATCCCAAAACACAGTCCTTGAGTTTGAATTGCACTAATAGCTCTCAGATGAAAAAACAGGCAAAAGCTTAAATTATAAATAGGCAGCAGTAATGCATACTGTGCATTTTTCATGTTTCTTAATACACCTTTATTGCTGTAAGATGTTATAAACTTCAGTTCCTCATTTGTAAATGGGTTATGCCAGCTGAACGTGAGAAAAATTATTTCTAGTATATTTACCTGAAGGAAAAAATTCTATTTGGTGTATGTGTATAGTCTATTTAAACAATATACTAATAGCACTTTTTTGATCAAGCAAAATAAAGACAAATTATTTTATTCTGCAAAAAATGCATAAATGTGTAAATAAATAAAAATGATACTCAGACCTCTAGAGATGTGTTTTTATATCATCTCAATTTCTATATGCAGACTCAGAACTATAAAACTGCCTCAAATATCAATATAGTGCACAAGTGCATTAAGTAAGACCTGAAATACTATTTTCTAATTACAGGGTTCAATTTGCAATTATTTTGCTGATTGAAAAAAAGGCCTCTTACCCCTTTTCATGTAATTTAGGTCTCTTAAAACAGAAAGAAAAACATGTGCTCAATGGAAAGCATTCTACCTCCACAGACCAACTACAACCTTTATAAAGGTGCCTTATTTTAGATAGGGTTGGCTATCTGCAGTTTGTTCTGCTTTAATGCAGCAGTACAGACAGGTCTCTCTGTATACCAATTGTCATATTACATATGCCATATGCCACCTACATGAACTTTTGTGGCAATACAGTGAATAAAGTGTGGCTGACACCAACAAGTCTTTCTGAATATCCTAGACACACCAGGACAAAAAGTCATTGAAAGAGATATTATTCTCTAGGACGTGGTCAGTGGGGTCAGTTGAAATTAAAGAAAAAAACTGCCTGACAAAATAGGACTGGTGTTTAGAAAGCAAGAAGTAACACAGAGAAATGATGGATTGCCTTATTTTGTCAATATTGGAAACATGAAAGTGGAATTTTTTGTGGCAAATTAGACACAAAGTAATGAAGGTAAACCTCCCTCTTTGGTTACAAAACATTCCAAAGTTTCACATTTTAGTTCCTAACTAAAAAAAAAAAAAATGCTGTGAGTGTAGATTAGATATTGATTACTGAAATTGTTTAAGTTAAAATGTTTTATTTGCTGCTAGAGCAGCAAATTTGGGATTTTTTTATTTCTCTAAAATTGTCTAGGTTTAGATGGACTGTCTAGTCCTGAAACATCTTTCCAAGTTGTAGTAATCCATTACCTGTGTCCAAAACATAAAGAAAACCCTAATTCATTTTCTTGCTGCATGCTTTTAGAGACAGAGAACATGAAATATTGAACAACTAGCACTCTAACTAAAGGCTGTAAGGAGTAAAATCCTTCAGGAGTACCTTTTAAAACTAGGTTTTAAAGTTCAGTTATCCTATTTCATTGAAATTACCTAATCTACCTGGCATTAGAATTCATATACCTCAATGATTGCCATTGTAAGGTTTTATTTATCTTCAAGATATGTGTTGAATATCATCCATGTATACATTTTGCACTACAGTCTATAAAGAACACAGCAGGGTTCAGAGTCATTTTCTCATTGGATGAGAAAGACAGGAATTTAAACCTGTTCACTGAGCACTAAAGGCAGTAATGACAGATTGGTACTGGTACAAAAACCAGCAGACTTAAAAGAGGCTTTTCTGTTGTCAGAGACAGATATTCTTCTTAATTGGACAGTACAGACATAGAAAGAGTGGTTGAGCTTGTAAAGTCTCTGCTGGCCTTGAGATTTGCAACGACTCAGAGTAGATCTTTGTCCTAGGTTAAAATGTAAGATGTGCCCAAAGTATGTATTCTATTACCATCTTCATGAGCTGTTGAAACCAGGTGGGGCAGTGTTTCCCTTATCTGCTGCTAATGGCTCATCAATGCCTTGCCCATTGACTCAACTCCCCCAGGAGCTATCTCTGTTTAATGGGCCATCAAGGACCCATTACATGACTCATAGAATGATATCAGCCCATTGTGAGATGCTCCACCCAGGGGGAGGAGCCAAGCATTCCCACATGGATATAAT
>VZUI01071954.1:0-36020 GCA_013401135.1 Cettia cetti
TTTTCTTTTCTTTTCTTTTCTTTTCTTTTCTTTTCTTTTCTTTTCTTTTCTTTTCTTTTCTTTTCTTTTCTTTTCTGCTTTGGACTACTCCTAGTTTGGTCCCATGGACTAGATACCCATTTGAGATTGGATTACTTTTGGTAGAGTTGTGAGGTTAATTTTCCAGCTTAGTTTCACTCTGAAGGTATATTATTCATATACATTAAGATGATGCCAGTATGTCAACCACAGCAGACAAAGGAAAAACTAATGGGAATTAGAGCTCTCCCAAACCCATCTGAGATGCTAATACAAGCAGATCCTGAGAGCCTAACAAGGCTTGGCAGAATTGCTCCATCCTTGCCTTGTGCTAGTGGCAATCTTTGGCTAGACAACAAGATATTGTCACTCTAATGCATGGTAATGCCTCTCTCTGCAATTCAAATTATAGATGATAGGGCCCTAATTTGTGTGTGATGAACTGAAAATTCCAAGTAATTTTTTCTGTTAATATAATATAAATAATATAAATATAATTCAATATAGTAACTTTCACACCACTTATTTCTGGATAGTGTATTCCACTTGGGGTTTAACTGTCTTTAGTCAAAAGTCATATACCTTATTCTTCTATAAATATTGAGGTCCTAAGTCAATCACATTTAATTCACAACTTTTGCCTACAGCTGGATTTTAACCTTCAGTGTTACTGTTTGGTTTGGTCCAGAGTGTTGCAAGCTAACTAAGCAAAACTAAGGTAGTATTGTCAGGCTATTTCGAACTGGTTTAATTTAAAACTTTCTATCATGCAGTTGAAATTAGAAAAATATACCTAAAAAAGAGGTCTATCTTTGATCATCCTTTCAAATTCTGCAATATAAAATATGTCTTGTTAGAGTAGCTAGATCATGTTCCTCATATCTTCTCAATCTTAATGAAGAAAAGGTAAATAATTCCAAAGGGCAAGGCAAAAAATACAAAGGTTTGTGAGACCTTAATTTGGTCCAAAAGGGACAAATACTTTATTTTCATAAGAAGATGAAGAGCCATACCAGCAACACTCCCAGCCTACAATGTTCCATTATAAAAGGAGAATCTAATTGGGATATTTTTTAAAAGAGATGCTTGACATACGTAGATCACTGACTGAAAATACACATTACCTTTCCTAAGACTAACTTCACAAAAAATATTCAGATTTTTTTTTTTTTCATCAAATGTTAACCAAAAATAACTAAGTTAAAAGTCAGGATATAAAACACCCATCTATATATGAATGCATTTGCACAAATTATTAACATATTTTATGCCAATAGTAAATGAACAAGTTCATTATGGAGAGAGCTCCTTATTAGAACTCTCACCTTTAAATCCAAATGAAGACCTTGCTTGATTGTACATGAGTTACAGTGGATTGTAATTCTTCTCATCCTAATTAAACTGATTTTCTAATTTCATTTGATATGCAAAGACTTGCATCATCCTCTACAGTCCCCAGGTTTATTACTGATCTCCTAGCATAGAAAAAGAGCCAATAGAAGAAATGAAGGGGAAAATAACTGCAAAATAGAATGAGAATGCTGTCTTTTCAAGCAACTTTACTGCAATATTTATGTAAAGACAATCATTCTGAATATCATAATTCCATAGTGCAAAAATATTTTAGGCTTCTGTAAATATGAATTTAATAAGACTAAGACTGATCTACTGTTATTGAATATTAAACCAAAACCAACACCTGTCCCAACACTCACTTTTTCTGAAGGACTGTTTATGTTCCTTCTCAACAAAAATACAGAGTGGTCATTGTTCTTTACCTGAAAGACACTGCGGATAATGTTACAGGTTAATCAGATGTCTTACTGAGCTTTGATTGTTATTTGTTACAACATTCCAATATGCTACTCCCATACAAGTGCCTTAAAAACTGTACTACTAGTAATAGTGTCCAGGAAACTATGTTGACTCTGAAGGAGGAAAATATGAATAAAAAGATATTGCACCTGGAAAGTGACACTGCAACTGAAAAGCAATTCTGCAGGCGATGTGAATTATAATTATGTTTATCATGGTAGTGAGAAAAGAAAGTCAAAACAAGACAGGATTCAAAGTGGGCATTTAGAAGGAAGCTTCTGATTCCTTGATGGGTTTCTGCCTGTTTTTGAGCTAACTAGTTTGGGCATGTCTCTGTATAGTGTCATCAAAGCGGGAATGAAAATAGATATGTCTTAAATGCCTAAAGTTAGAAAATTATCATCTCATGTGGCCATTATTGAACATAAGTGTTTAAACAAAGATCAATGAAGCAACTAATCTTACAAAACACTTTTTGCTATCTAAACTTGCCACAATGTAATACAGGATCCCTCTGATGCAGAGAATTTCTATGTTCCAGATAAGTCACTGGAAGTCTCTTTAGTGTGGAATAAGGTCAAATTTGCGAAGTTCAACACCTAATGCTGAGGACCTGGCATCTACATTATATGTGTTTTGCAGACTTATAGTACCTGTCCAGGAGTAAAGCTATTGAATTGAAGCCAATGAGCAGGTGTTAAGCAAAAAGTGCACCTCACATCTTCTAGGTTTTGTTGAACTTCAAAGAAAAAAAATAATTACAAACTCAAAGACTTTTTGTGAAACTAACTGAAAAAGTATGTGGAAGTGGAAAATTTATTCCAGAGAATCAGTTCTGACGTGATGAAGGTACACCCAAGAATTTCTCTGAATTTCTGTTTACTAGAAAAACAAATTACCTACAAAGGAATAAAAAGTAGGTGTGACAAGAAAAATTCAAGAATTCACATACAGGGATTGTTGCTTTTACAAAATGCATAAGGAGATCTGATCGATCAACAAAACCCTGCAATGGAAAACAGCTTAGATGAGATGGGCAAGATCAATGTGCTTGGAAGATAAGGGAAGAATGTAGGGAATGACTGACTGTTGCAAAGAAAGCTGAATCTCAGTACTAGGAGCAACAGTGTGTGGCCTTTGTTTTAGACAAATGGCAGTATCAGAAGATCAACACTTTTTATAAGCTGAGTGTCCCAACTGGTTGTGTAAGCCACCTTCCTGGTGCTAACTGATAGAGATTATTGCCTTCTTGAGTAGGCAAGACCAGCCTGAGTAAATGTGGCTTAGCCCAACATAGGATATAAAAACTGTAGAATGACTAACACGAACTTCTTCGAACTTGGAAGAGGTCAATGGATTTAAGCTGGCTTCAGGCTATTGTTCCTCTGTAGTGACTGGGAATGCCCAGCACCAGGATGATGAGCATGCAGAGACCAGTAATGAAAAGGAAATTTGTACTGTGATTCAGCTGTATGTTACAACTGCTATGTGCCTGTAATGTGTCCTCAGTACACTGCTTGTGTGCCTTTCTTAATGAAAAATACTGTATAATGACAGCAAATTTGGTATTAATGTTTAACCCTCTTCATGTAGAGGAGAGTTTCTCTGAAAGAAGATGGAGAGAGAGCACTGGACTCTCTCTCAAGAACATAAACCTTACAAGGTGTTATTTCTTTTATTCAGCTGAATATATTTGGATTCTATCAGGAAATCTTCAATAAGCCTAAGGCAGAAGTAGCCATTTCTACTCTGTTTTGAACCTGTTATGAATTTCTCTTGTAGCATTACCCTCAATTTGATCATTTGCATATCTAAAATAATTGCAGCTTGGATTTAAATTTAAAAAGTACTTTTAAAGAGGACAATTATACACATATTGCTGCTGTACTATATTATCATCATCAAAGAAAGAGTTCATTTACATCAACAGTGTGAAAGTCAAACAGGCAGTCATAGGAACAGTATAATGAATAAAAAAGAAAACCACCTCAGCTGCTAATAGGAATAAAGATAATAATTTTGTCACAAGAATAGCTTCACTAGTTCCAATATGATATAATTTTATTCATCCAACTATCTGGATTAAAATTTTCGATAGTTACAGTGGGTAATATCTAAAATAATAGCTTGTGGATTCTATCAGTTTTTCTTTTTTTCTGAATGCATTTGACTTTTAAAGTGAAATCAAAATAATAAAGCAATTAATTACATGATTCTGCTTCTACTCTGGTTAATTACATATAAGCATTGATCAAATCACTGTTGATTTTTTTGTTAAAAACTCCTCCACATGACTAGCAGCAAACTTACTGTGGAAATGTCCCTATCAGTTACTATTGGCCATTATATTTACATTCTAACATAAGATATATAAGAGATTTTATAAATTATCATACTGTGCAGGACAATGGGTCATCTGTTCAATTTTTCCTAATTAAGGAATGGCAATAAGGCAAGAACATGAGAACATGGAAAGTGCAGAATTATCCTTACACTGATATATTTTTCATAGCTACAGGCCACAAAGGAATTTAAGAACTAGATACTGCATTTAGAATGTTGCATTTAACAGGCACTGATAACTTGTCTTACTATTTGGAAGTAATTTATGACTACAATTATAAGTTGTGTGGAAAAATAGTTATTTGTCTTTTAAGCTTGTTAACCGATAATTTCACTGAGTGGACTTCTTGTGATCAATCATTCTTTATCACCCAATATCATTTGTCTCTGTGTAGTCTCATTCTTTTGGCCCCTCATCTTTTACTTTTTCAGTCTGATGAGTTCTCTTCCATTAGTACTTCTTGATTCCATCCTGAAACATTTTTGTTACCCTTCCATGTTCTGTATTGCTGTATCTGAGTATGTGTTCTGTATGTCAGTGCTCCAAGCCATTTTCTATGGTATGTGGTGAATCCATATCTTATTAAGAGAGAGTGCATGACAGAGCAATAGGCTAATGAACCACTGCAATGGTTTGCTCTGAGCAAATCTTCAGTTGTTTAACATTAGTGTCACAATGAGGAAGATTGAACATAAAGTCTATTAACTTTGTATGTCAACAACACCAAAAAAAATAAATAAAACCACTTTCAGTATGAAAATGTAATAAATACAGAAATAAAAGTCTTAAAAATTGTCTGTCACTGACAGACAAGCTGCTTATCACCACTGAAAAGTCCAGGGACACCCTCAGAATACATTTGATTGGAAGTACATACAAAGTTTGAGATGTATGGATTTTTACTGTGGATCCTGGTATTTTATAGGTACTTGTCTTAGTTTGGAAAGACAGGTGTTTTGCCAGTGAAAAGCCAGAGCTTCCTTTGGAATGGAGAATGTAAACCCCCTCCCTCTGAATTATTATAATTTTGAAATTAAGAGGCTTTCAGGCAAAGATATGGGAATAGGAATAACAGTTTTTTACTAGGAATATTAAAAAATAATAAAAAAAAAGTAGTACAAAAAACCAAATGAACAAAAAGAAAAACACTGCCAGAGTCAGAATGCTACCTGACACCCTGTTGGTCAGGTGTTGTGAGCAGTCCAATTAAGTCCTCCTGGAGTTACAGATGTGGTTCTATTGGAGCAGACATAATCCTGTAGAAAGGTCCAGTCTTTCTCTGGAAATCCAGTGGAAAACAGGCTGTCCTGCAGTTCTGAATCTTGGGTTTTATCCAGGTAGGAATGTATTTTCTCCTCCCACTGGGTGGAGAATCTCACAATGAGATGATTAAATTTTATTTGTTACACAGTGAGCCTTAATGGCCCGTTAACAGCAGATATTCCCCAGAGGAAGGATGGGTTGTGGAAGAGATAAAGAACACTGCCTCACATGGTTTTAACAGTTGGCCCATTAACAGAAAGACACCTGACCCCTCCCCCCCTGAGGTATGAGATAAAGAAAAACACCTCCTCAACCAGTTTCAACAGATGGCAATAGAATACATCTTGCATTGCAACCCAAGACAGTGCTCAGTTTCTAATATCTGCATCTTATTTAAAAAGTCACTCTCATGTGAATAAAGTCCCTACTAGTACAATTTTTTCAGGTGCTCATTCATCACAATTGTATTCTTTGACTTTTGAAATAACATGTCTGTCAAGTAAAAAAACTTTCCTGAAGCTTCTCTGAGTGTTTTGCACCTCCCAGCCATACACATCCATGGAAAGAGATACATCTTCCACATAATTTCTCACAGAAATATTTTGTATTATTATCATCAGGTTTATTTGTCATATTCTTCCAAAACTTCTGTATTATTAAGTTGTCTTCTCATGATAAGCCATAACATCTTCAACTGGACCATTCCCAGGAACAATGGTAATTTTTTGAAGTTTGGTAATAGTAATAATATTATTAAAAATAATAATGATTACCCCAAAGTTTTTTACCTTTCAAAGACTCCTGAGGTCTTGTTTTACTATAGATCAGCATTTTCATCTTTCATGCATTAATCAATATTCCACAGACTTTTCTGATCACTCTAGAGTTTCTTGCAACAAAGTAATTTGAATATCCAAAGTTATTGATTAACTGGAATTTTCATTTATGATTTCTTTAAAATATTTCCATTTTGTAGTCTTTCCCCTCTTGAACAGAGAATTGGAAGAGAGAAGGCAACAGTGTGTACATTCACACTTACTTTTTGTTGACTACAAGGGTCTCTTATGTCTGTTTTTACAGGCAATTATTCTTGCGGCACAGCCAGTAACTAAATGTGGTGGAGAGCTCACCTGGAACACCACTCCAGCATAATTTGTCAAATCAACCCTTTGGTTTCATGTTTGGGACTATCTGTAATCCAGTCTGAAAGACCTTGTAGCAGAAGTATAATAGATGTGCTCCTGAAATACATGTTCTCCTATGGTTTTGTCCAAAACAAATAATTATACACACTTCAAGACTATCCATGTCACATACCACAGCACTTCACAGACAATGTTGTCTCTTTTTTTAAAAAGAACAATCTTCCTCTGCACAAAAAGTGAAGTTTGGGATACTCCCCCACAAGGAGTGATAGCTTAATAATTTCTCTATCTTCTTAACCAGTTTGCAGTATGCCAAACAATTTCCTTTTCTATGCCATGAACAAGTCAGTTTCTTTGTAATTTTTTTGTGAAGTGAAGGACACTATCCATATGCATTAAATCAGTGAGAAACTCTTGCCCTAGGACACACTGACTCCTTCAAACAACTTCAGGGGATCTGTGAGGTATGATTTCTATCTTTTTATTCTTTTTTTTTTTTATCAATACATTGCTAAATTCTTGTACTTTACTGTCCTGAGTTTGCCTCAACTGAGGCTTTTTGGTAAAGAAAAGGAAGTGACCTTCCCTGTGGAAACATTACAACTTACTCTGTGGCTGACAGAAGCAATAAACAGCTAGAATCACCCTATATTTTAGAAAAAAGGAACTGAAAAGAGCTCTTTCTTGCTTCTGGCTTTTGAAGAGATAACTGGGAACCAGTGCTGCCTGGCCAGGTCAGCCCGTGGTGCAGTAGGGCATGGCTCTGCTGAGATTCTACTGCCACTGAGTTCCAAGCGCAGACCAGCCGGCTTTTTGCAGTGAGGGAGCTGAGCCCCCTCCTCCACCGGGCCTGCTGGAATTTCTATTGCTGAAAAAATCCATCTGATCGCCAGTGCAGAGGGGACATGCCTTGGTGCACAGCAAAGAGTGTGATCCCTTTCAGGAGTGCAGAAACAGCTGGAAGCAACTCTGTGAGCCTCCATGGCCAGTGCCTGGCAGAGATCATGCAATGAGTATTTCCTAGTGCAAGGCCTGGGTAAAATTAACTCTTTCAGTGCTGTAAAATTCCATTTAAAAACAGATAAAGCTGTGGGTGCCACTTCTCCTGAATAAAAGAAAAGGAAAGGTAAAGGCACGTGAAGAGAACAACATAGAGACACAAACATCAGTGAAGAAAGAGCCAAAGCCCAGACGGGAGGAGAATGAGGAGATTCCTTAGTACTAGGCTGAAATTCTCTTGTAAAGCTATGGTGAAGATACAACTGGTACATCAAACTCTAATTCATGGAATGCATTGGGGGGATGTAGGCTTCTAACCACAGCCATGAACAGAGGCACCAATGCTGAAGCAAGCAGATGTTGAAGTAGCTGTGAGTTGATGAGAAGCTTGAAGAGAGATGAGAGAGATGAGAAACCATGCCCCAGGGAGAGAAGAAGACCTCTGTTTCCCAGAGATGGATGAAGAGAACTTTTGTATCTATGCTAGGACAGCTCATCTTTGAAATTGCATCTTTAAGCTGAGATAACCCATGGTGGTAGTTGTGGGAATACTACCAAATGTGGGAGGGACTTAATTATTGTAGATTTCTGGGCGGCTGTTATTCGTGAAAATTAAAACCACAAGAGAACTATTTCTTGTGGAAAAGTCTCCATGGCATGTGAGGAGAAAAATCCTCTCCCTGACTGAACTGAATAAAGATGATTTTAGAAGTGGTAAACTGACAATACAAGTTTTTTTCTCTGTGTTAAAGGAATAAAGTAGATATTTATTAAAAAGGCCTTCAAAAGATACACCTTGGGCAGTACAGGGACCTAGCTGAAGCTACATCCAAGATGGATGACGAGTCAGGAGTTTTCACACTTTTATAAGTTTTCATCCATTTACATATTAAGGTTAATTGTCCAATTACAGCTTCAGGTTATGAAGTCCCATTCTCTCAGATTGCTCTCTCAATTTGCTGTTTGACTCGGTTTCAAAGACAGGTATCTGCTAAGGAGGGGGCAGGACCTCCTTAGGAAATATGGAATTCAAATCCCCTCCCTCCAAATTATTGTAATTTAGGAAATTAAAGGGGCTTTCAGGCAGAGTTATGGGGATAGGGATAACAGTTTTTTACTAGTATTTGTAACAATGCAAACAAACAATAACAATTATAGCAATAATACTGCACAGAACCAGGCAAGACCTCGAGGGCTTTGTTCTCACAAAGCTTGGGGCAGTCTGATCTCGCTGAGAGCACCAGGCTGGAATGGTGGAACAATCCCGGGCCGGTTGGTGAGAACATGAAGCCCTGCGGTGGTAGCTGGGGCAGCAGGGATGTCCCAGCAGGGGAGAGGACAGTGCCGCAGAAACCCTCAAAGCAGTGCTGAGGGAACAGCGGCGGCAGGACAGGGTCGGCCCCACAGGGCAGGAGAAGATGAACTCAGCTGTTCTGGGGCTCAGGAGCCAATGATGGTAGACTTTCCCAGGACCTGAGACAACAAAAATCCTCCCGCAGCAGCAGCCAGACCTGCCCTCTCCGATGCCAGGAGCAAGAGAGAGCAACTGCCCTCCACCCCTTCCTTTCCTGCCTTGGCCAAGCGCCCATAAGCACCCAGCAATTAGTTCCCTAGAAACTCAATGGGAAAAAATTCCACAAGCAAAAGGAAACAAATCTAACCCCCAACACTGTTGTTTATACTTTTTGGGCCTGAAGCTGTAACAGGGTCCTTGGCTCTCAGGCTGGAAGAGGACTGTTTTGTCCAACTACACTGTGAGGAGAACTTGCTAACACTTCATATGAAGTTCAAAGTTATATACCAATACAGTAAAGTACAGAATCTGGGAAATCTGAAAGCTAAAACTTAAGGCATCACAGGATATATAAAACTTTCTTGATTTTTATCAACACAACACAATGATAATTTCATTTCAACAAGGCATGTTCCATTTGGTTACACTAATATGTAAAGACATGGACTAAATCTTACGTTATGAAATATTTATCTGATGTCAGTGAAGCTTATGCAGAGTCAAATAAAAATTGTATTTTTCAACCCTACTCATAGGACACAGAGTTTATGTTGCTTCTGTTGCTGTTTGTTTCTTCCTTATTCGTTGACTGAAGAAAAATTGTAGCTCATATGGGAAGAGTATATTTATTATGCTTTGGCTCAAAACCATTAACCTTCCTGTGCAATAGTGCTACAATATATTTTTTACATAAGATTTCAATACATTCCAATAATTTTTATTTGTCCATACAAATAAATGTGAGCATGATTTTCTACTACTAGTTGACATGAATGAACCACACTTACAATATCACAATATCTGTATATAAGTGAAATGCAGAATACTGTTGTATTTATCTTTCATTTTCTTCCAACAATAGAGATTTATTATTTTCAGCTTAACTTTCAGCTGTTATTTTTGGTTAGTATAGATCTGATTGCTTTTAAAAAACATCTGTGAATTTGTATCATCAGTGACAGAGTTAATTTTGCCATGAACCTAGAGGCAAATTGAGTTATCTGACATCCTTCCAATTGTAGAATATATCTATTAATTTCTGTTTTTGTTTTTTATCTCCTCTAGTCTTGTCTGTTGACCTGTTTTATTGGTATTTTATCCTCCATGCTACCATTTTTTTTTTTACTATATACATTACTGTATAAGTATTACTATGCATTGTTAATATCCTTCCTTCTGATGATATCACAAAACATTTAATTAACTTTTTCTCCAATTCTTATCCTCTCAATAGTTATGGCTCCTCATGGGGACAAGAAAGGGAAAATTGTCAGGGAAGTTGAGCCAAGGAAGAAAGAGAAGTGGAGAGAAAGTGGTTTTAAATTTTGTCTTTATTTATCACTACCTGATTCTGATTTGATTACTAATAAATTAAACAAATTTCCCTAAGCTGAGTCTGTTTTACCTGTCATGGTGATCAGTGAGTGATCTCCCCCTGTCCTTATTTTGATCATTTTTGTTTTCTTTTCTGTACCCTGATGTGGAGGGGACTGATAGATTTGCTTTGTTTGGTACCTGGTATCCAGTATATACTAAAAAAATATTTATTATCAATTTTTTTTTTAAAGGTGAAAAATTTTCCATGTGCTGGCTTGATGTGTTTACACATAAAATCTCTAAGTAATCTAATTCACTTAAAATATTCCTTTTTTTTTTTTCTAAACAGAGATTTTTCCAAAACATTTTCCAAAATATTTCCTTTCAGAAATATTATATTGAGGATTTCCACACCAGACAGAGCTGATAAGGCTGATTATCCAATATGGAGCCATGCTACTAGCACTATTTTTGTAAACATACTGTTTTGGTGAGACTATTTTTGAGTTTGTTGTACAATTAAGTTTACTAGAATAGGCTGTATGTGCAGCCTCCGTGTAGAGTTTAGGTATGTAGAGATTTTAGAAGGTAATCAGAAACTGTACCTATTCAAGGTATAAAACAACATGTAAACTTTCATTTTACACAAAACATGTTCAGACCTGTCAGAAATTTTGTAATAGATTTTTTGAAAATTACTTAAAAATCACATCTTTTTTTTTATTATTCTTCTAAGGTACACTATTAAGTTGTCAATACTTTAGGAAAAACAGAATTCTCTAGTAAAAATAAGTATCATAGAAAATAGCTATATTTTTTTGCAAGGATGGAATAGGATTCTGAATAGAATCCCTTGCTTAACCATAAATTATTTGCAGATAGTCTCCTTAAATAAGTAGTAAATAGACCAGGGACTGGCCCAGCTATAGCACGGGAAAATCTTAAGGCACAATTGCTTTGCTAATGGTCTACAACTTGAGCACAAACCTTTATTCTGTATACAAGATTCCTGAATGTGGAATCCCAATTGTCAAACCTAGTCTGGACTGGTTAAAATGAATTTACACATGATAAGATCTTATATGTCACAAGGCTGATTATGGGAGAAATAAGTAAAAGCAATCAGAGTTATTAGCTTAAACTGCAGAAAGCTAATTTAATTTCATCATAAAATTCTTTTTAGGATTAGATGAATGAATAAAGGAGTTAAAAAGCTGTTTTTTTAATGACTCTGAATGTCTTCACCTGGGACAGGATTTTTCATCATGCATTGTAGTGAAAAAATCATGTTTATTATGTATGGAGAAAAAAAAAAAACCCAAACAACGGAAGAAGAGAGCATCAAGCAGTTTAAAAGTTAATTCTTCTGATCTCATAATGAAATCAAGTCCAGATGATATGAACACAATAAGCCTGAGCTAGCCATTTAACTTCTGAATAAAAGCCAAATGCTTTATTCCTATAAAATCAGAGCAACTCTTAAATAAAAAGAAGTTGCTAAATATTTCTTTTTTCCACCAGAACGTTATCAGATGTTGCCTACTAGAGAAACTCTGTGGGAAAATTTGCGTATCTGAATTTTTAATTACCACAGAGAAATATTTAATGGTTCTGATTCAACTCTTAAAAAAGGAAAAAAAACCACCCTCAAAATCATTACCATCATTCACCTTTGTAATAAAAGCTAGATGTCCCACGTCACCATCCTTTTCAGAGGGTTTCTGACTTAGGCATTTCCTGTGACACATCCCAGAAGTTAACTGTGGTTCTTTTTAATGGATCCCTTGGGGTGGATTAGAGTGAAACAACACTGAAGGATCAGTGATATGTAGGGTTTATTTGGGAACAATTTGCAATGGAAAGGAGGTATGTAGCCATTTTGGTTATTGTTATCTATAGAAATTTAACAATATAAAAGAATAAAAATAACACTTAACAAAATATGTAAGGAAAAAGTAGAAAGAGAAAGAATAAAAGTAGAAAGAAATCACCACCCCTGGGTCCAGTGAGCAATTTATATGTCTGTTGGTGGAAGTGATGTCTTGATAGGTTGGGGGTGGGGGAATCCTCTTGATGCCTTGGAGAGGCTACCTAGAACAGAAGTTTGACAGAGTTAGAGGATAAAGGTAGGTATATATGGAAAGGACTTCAAAGGGTGCATCTCGTGCAGTGCAAGAGCCTCGCAGAGGCTACACCCTAGATGGATGATGGTCACGAGTTTTTCAGGCAGATATATGTTTGGTTTATTTGCGTATCGGGTTTAATTGTCCAATTACAGCTTCAGGTAATTAAGTATTTTATTCCAAGTTTGCCCCCCCAGTTCACTGTTGTTTACATTTTTTGGGGCCTGCCTGAGAGAGTAAGGTGCCCTTGAGTTTCAGGCCTAGAGAGAAATTGTTTTGTCTGAATAAAACAGAAGAACAGTAGCTGACAGACTATGAAGTTTTAGAGTTAAACACTAAAGCAGTACTGATCTGAAAAATATAAAAGCTAAAACTTAAGGCATCACTGAGAAACACAAAGTACAGTGGGTTAATATACAGTCAGGTTCAGGTGGGAATGCTCCTGTACCTTTCCCTGGAGCAGAATTTTACACTGTTGGATGGATCACTGTGGATCAAGCACAGTCCTCTGGTAGAAGGTCCTAGAAATAGGTCTGGGGGTGTTTTGGGGGTGTTTGATGGTTCATGAACCTTCTAAGACAGCTGCCTCTCACTCAGTGTAGTTGAGCTAGCTATGCCCCATCAGGAGGGGTGAATATCCTCAGGCCAACATGTCCTGGTACTTCCCTAGAGGGAGTTTTCACACCTGAGCCAGTTATGGCCATATCAGAAGGGATGAATAACATGGGTATCCGGATTCCTTTCCTGGGGCAGGGATTTACAACTGAGCCAGTTATGTAAAGGAGGACATTGGCATGATAACCACTACCCCACCTTGCAGAATCTGCCTCTTATTGGCCCTCCTCATCTGACTCAAAACCCAGCTTGTAGCCTCCTGTGGCGGGTGCTCACCCCCTCTGCACCAGGGCTGTTCCCTTGCACATCAGCAGCAAAGCACCTGCTGTGTTTGCAAATGGCTGACTGAGTCCTTACCCATTAACATTTCAGTCTCTCACAGCAGCACGTGTGTGCAAATCCTTTTCTCAAGTTAAAATACCAAATTTTTACTATTTTAGAAAATTGTCAAGGACTGAAAGAATACAAAAGCTCAGTTGACACTGATTTCAAGGGAACAATGACAATCTACAAGAGCAAAGAATGACATTAAAGATGGATCTGTAATGTCACTACTATTAGTCAATTAATGTGTCAAATGCTAATGTCTGATCTATTCCCCTCTGTAAATAAGCTCCAGCTTTCCAAGGTTAACAGTTTTACTATCTACAAGAGCACTCAGTTTTCATGCAACAATTTTTAAAGACAAAAAGAAGTCTAAATTTAGTTTTCTAACAATATGAAACGCAAATGTGACAGTTTTACATAATTTTCTTTAATATAACTGGGCAAATAAAAACCTGTTATGGCTTCAAAGCCATTATATTTATCACGCCTCCATTTTTCTCACCCTAAAGCTTCTCCATGTAATAGATTTCCAGGTTCTTGTGCCTGTAACAACTGCAATATCTCGTTATTTTTAAAAGGTTCCTAATAGCGAGAGATATTGAGGTGCTTGAGTAGATGTTATTGTTTGATAAATATCCTGAGAGCTTGCAGTGACTGTCCATAACAGTGAGCTGTTTTCTTACAACCATATTTTTTAATTATCTGAAGAGTAAAAAAAATAAATATATTTTATATCTGCCCTATATTTGCAATTTATGGCTCGTAAAGCCTTGAGGATAGATATATTCCAAACACACTATTATTACACATTTTCTTGAATAGATATTTTTTGAACAGTGAATACATTTTACTGCATTTCTTAAAAAAACCCCACTCAGCTTACTTTGCTTTAGCAACAATAATTCTGTTTTAAATATCATAAAACTCTTCATGTGAAGTGACACTTCACGTACTACAGACTAAAGATAATATGAAACAACCTAATTGTTTATTGAGCATTCTGGAGACACAAAGGGTTTTTTATGTATTTGTAGGATATATGGAATCTTGATTTGTTAACTGTTCCCTGGTGGGTTTAGCAACACACTAGAGCTCAATGTTGAGATGGTTGTTTGCAGTCTAAATATGAAGGCACTCCCCAAGCAGATCCTGACCTGCTTCTATCTACACCACACAGTACTTAACACTAATATGTAGAACAGGGGAATGGTGCGTCTTGAGGGTGAAGATGTAGCTTGGGGCTGGGGGAAAAAACCCCACAGTGTCAAAACAACAAAGTTGCAAGTTTGAGTGTTAAAGGGGAGTAGAGAGAGGCAGATACATTTTATCAAAAGACAGAAAGATTGAATAGTTAATAAATTATTTTTGGGGAGCTGACTACAATTTTCTCTTCACTGTTGACACTTTCTGATTTCACAGTTATTTGCAATGTGAAGAGATACACTAAGAAAAAGAAAAAAATATTTATTGCAGAGTATATTATGAAATTTGACAGAATGGAGGGTGTATTTATCGGCTCTGTTAAGGTAAGAGACATCTAGGAAGAAAGTGAATAAATTTTGAAGGAATTTTACATCTAAATCTTGGAGAAATTATTTAGAGTAATTTGGAGGAGTGGGGAGCAGGAAGGGAATCTGAGCAACTGAATTGGAAAAGAACTAAGAGAATCTACCACTAAGAACTCTGATAGTACTCTTTGAACTGAAGAACAGTTTTATGAAATTTAATAAAAGTCAATTACTTTTGAAGATAGACAAAAACCAGGCAAAACTGGTAGAGAGATGTAGGACTGATACTGTCAGAAAGGCCCTCTTTATATCCATTTGTATGAACAGCTTTCATAAATTTCAGTAGGCTCGGATTGAGAAACAAAGGTCTGAAAAGAGGAAAAGTATATGATGAGTCGGGAGCAAGTGTACAAGCTCATGGACAACATCTGGCAACTAGAAATCCTGCTGGATATGGAAGAATCAATAAAGTCAGGACAGGAAGAATATGTTCAGTCTGTAGAAGGCCACTAAAACACACCTGACCAAGTATCAAGAGAAGGTCATGTAAGTTGAGCCACATCCAAGACTGTAGTAGCACTAGTGCAGAGGAAGACTACAGCGTTACAGAAACACATAATGAAATAAACAACACTCTGAAGAACTGCTCAAATTCCTGCCTAAAAGCCAAGTGACATCAGTATGTCCCCCTGCTCCTGAGGAAACAGCTGGGCATTGTCCCCAGCTGCAGCTCCAACTGGGTAACTACAAGGGGAGATGGGAGTGAGTGAGTGACTGTACTGTGTGAATACTTACCTTTTGTTAATAGTAAGTTTGATTGCATTAATAATAACTATTTAAGGAGTAAAATGATTCATAGAATGTTTTCAGATATTGTGAAGTGTATCTTTCCTTGACTCAATCCCCTGTAACATAAACCCCAATTTATAATCCTCCCAATACAAAGAAAAATAAGATATTTTTACAGTGTATTTGCAGCAAAAGCACAGTTCAGTGAAAAGTGGAAAAGGGAGGCTTCACAGTGATACTTCAATGAGCATAAATATAAATATATCTAGGCTTTCAAATACATTGCCTTCAATTCAATGCTTATGATGTCATTAAGTTGAAGAATATTATTACATCTTTGGTACTCAACGTTCAGGGAGAGAATGTTGGCCAGCTGAAAAACATATTCAACTGGCTTGGCTCCCAAATCTAACCTCAGGCTTCAAAGTGTTAGTGAAAAACAGTGTAGGCTTTACATACTTAAAAATTGCACAAAGAGAAGGAAACAAAAAACTTGTATCTCCTTTGTAAAAAAAGATTTAATGAAAATATTTAGAAACATATAATATTACCATGTCTTTTTCAAGCCACAAAGAAAATCAGAATCAACAGTTCATTTTCTTGTGAGTTGCTTCATCCAGAGAGTTTAAAGAAATTATTGCCTTCTGATTTAATTCATATGGAAAGGATCATTTTTTATTAGGAGAAGTTTCATAATGGCAGCAAATAGCATGATATTATGGACTCTGCTAAAGTAACATTTTTATTGTGCTTTCTCCAAGTAAACATTTTTGGATTTCAAGTCAGATATTTTGACAGTAAAAAGGTAGCTCTGTTGCTTAATTTTTCTTTGTATTTTCAATAATGCTATTAAAATTCTTTGAGGAAGAAAAAATAATAAAAAGCAGTAAGTAAATATATGATGAGTTAAAGTGGACAAGGGAACAGTTGTTTGTTGACAGCATGTTAAAATGAGGCATTTTACATTTTATCATTCCTGTATCTGGTTTGGTTTTTTATATATTTTCAAGGTGAATTTATTTATATATCTCTTCTGCTTTTCATTTTGCAAGAGAAGATTTGCATGTTGCGACTGAAAAGCCTTTCCTATTATATTTTTCCCTTTCTGGTGGGTGTCAATCTCTTCTCCCAGGCAACTAGCAACAAGACAAGAACACAGCCTCAAGCTAGACCAGGAGATGTTCAGGTTGGACATCAGAAGGAATTTCTTTTTGAAAAGGGTTGTTAAACATTGGGTTGGACTGCCCAGGGAGGTGGTGGAGTCACCATCCCTGGAGGCTTTTAAGAAATGACTGAACATGGCACTTAGTGCCATGATCTAGTTGATGTGGTGGTATTTGGTTAAAGGTTGGGCTTGATCATAAATGTATTTTCCATTCTAAATGATTCTGTGATTCTAGTAATATTATCTCATCTTTTATGTTGGATATCAGATTTTTCCCTTCCTTGCATGCTTATACTACTGTCTACAATTTCTCAGTGATCTTTTCTTTTCCTGGGTCTTTATTTGTGGAGATTAGGAAGTGGAAGAAATACTGCAGCATAAGATTTCCCATTTATTATTTCCTTTACTTGCTATATTTATTCAGTTCTAGAACTAATTTTAGTTCTGTAAAATTCAAAGTAATGTAGATGTCAGCAGAATCTACTTATTTGCCATTATCAACACCAGAAAATACAACATGGCAAGAAATAGCAAAATAATTTCAAGTCCCAAAACATGGCATTTTTTCTTTTTCCTTTTATTTTCAGTTTCTTTATTTACTTTTTAAAAAATGTAATATAAAATGGAAAAAAATAACCTCTCAGAAAATACAAATTTTTGTACAGTTTAGATTTTAGTATAATCTTTAAAGATGAATTTGGGGGATAAGCCATGAATTTTGTGATATAATGGGTTCCTGTTGGTTTGTTTGTTTGTTTGATTTTCCTTTTTTCTTTTCTTTTGGAATGCTTGCAGGACAACCAAAATGAAATTCTTGTCTCTAAATGCTTTGTTATCAATTCAAAAGACATAAATATCGTCTATATGAATATATTCATTAAACTAATTCCAAGACTGCGGAAAAATGTTACCAATAAAAATTATGTTTTCAGATGGCTTAAAAGAATATTTTGAATTTCTCTGCAAGATTTCAGTTTTCTTTTGAGTATTTTTTTTTTCTGTACTTTATTTGATGCTATAGAATTACAGAAGAACTCAATAATTCAGTCTGGAAGGGACTCTCGCCCAAACTCCTGCTCAAGGCAAGTTCAGCTTTGCAATCACCAGGCTGCATATATTCATAACTTCCCCTTACCTCCATAATGACTGTGAGGCCTGAAAGACCTTAATTCTTACGGCCCATAACCCATATTTCAATTAAAACAATTTGAAATTAAAATTATTATTTTGCTGAGATAAAGGGTCACTTTTACAGCTCCTAATCTTGCATGACCTAAGCAGAGTAACCTTGATTTACAATGCCATAAACTGATATTTAAGCAGTGTTCATTCATTAAACGCTAATTTCAAATTCCTCTGTAATAAGCATTTAGCTTGCCAAAGTCTTATACAATGTCATATATTTTTAGGCCACTGACATACAAAATTCCCTTGTACTGCAGAAAAAAAAATTGTATGACACTGAGTGTACGAGTTTCTCAAACAATTGGCCTTTGCAGCATTATAAAAAGCTTAACTCTTGTGAATAATCCAAAGGGTCAAGGAATGTTCCCTTTGTACAGGGCTTTTATTAATGTCTCATGACCGAGTAGTGAACAATAATGAACTTCATGTACTGAAGCAGAACCTCAAGAAAAACACAGAGAGTTTTCTGTTCCTGTGCCTTTGGGTGCTTTAACACAGCTTCTGGTCAGAGCTCTGGCTCGTGGTTTGAATAACAGATATAATTCATAAGCATTTTTAACAACTAAGATTTTTATGTATGTATGTGAGCACAACCCTGTCTTACCCACACATTATCAGCATATAGCTTGAATCTGTCTTGGCACAAAATGGAATGAACACTACAATCCAATTGGTACTAGCAATTGCTAGAAACTGTAACATGAGATGAACTCAACTGAGGCCAGAGAGGAGCAAATTTTAAGCTACTCCTTAAAATAGCCTGACCACAAGTCAAACAGGAGTGATGATTAGATTTACTGATTGTCATAGAGAAATTCACAGTTTCCAGGAATATGCTGTGTGCTACTGTGCTGAGTCTCGAACAATTCTTGCTACAGAGACAAAAAAAGAAATATTTCAGGGAGGAACTAGGACACTGGTTCTTTTAATCACTGTTTATATTTCTATTTTCCTATCACCAAAGTTATAACAATGAGGTTTTCAGCCTTAGTGTGTAATCCATGCCAGCACATGGACTCATATCACCAGGGAATTGTGCATTTATCACTCCTACTACTTTAAAGAAACATAGTGGTGCATGGGAATCATCGAAGGAGACATGCACAGTCTGTGAGAGATCCTTTAATGTAAATGTTCCTGATTGGCAGAAATGAGGACTCCTACAGAGCCAAATTAAAAATATTTTGTCCGCTTTTAAACCAGATGTACATGCCCTACACAGACAGCCACAAAACCCTAAGGTCTAATGTACAGAGGGTTGTCAAGAAAAGGAAGCTTTCTTCAGCAGAACTGAACAACTAGGCAATAATTCTATTTCCTTTACAATGAAAATAAATGTAGTATGTTGTAACCTTTGTTATTTGGCAATTAAAGCACAGACTAAGACATTTCCATATTTTCTTTCTGACCCTGTAGTCATTATAGAGGGGCATTGTTTATGATTCCCTTTTCATCTTGTCCTCCCTGCTTACCTCAGATGAAACTGTTTTACCATAGAAAAATAATAGTTCTTTCTGGGAATAAAAATTGAAATAATTAGACTGTCAATCCATGGAAATTACTCTCATTCAAAAAAAAGAAAAAAAAAAAAAAAGCAAAAAAAGAAAATGATAAAAAGATAGAAAGGCTAGAGAATTAATAGGAACCATAGCTTCATAGCTTTAGATATACTAGCCAGAAAAGTTACAGCCTCTTCCTGTTCTTTTCTGTAACAACTCAAGTAGGTTAGAACTAATAGCACCAAGGTTGTGGGTTGATCCTTTTGTGGACCATTCATTGCAGAGTTTGCCTTGGTGATCCTGGTAAGTCCCTTCCTGCTCAAAATATTTGGTGATTCTGTGAAACACATAAACTTTTTCTCTTTTCCTACTTCCCACTGTGGATTACTGCAAGCTGTAAAAAACAGCCTCCTCAGTAAATCCTATATACACAACAACCTGAAGAAATTCCACTCTAGTTAAGTGTGAAAGGTGATGTTTTCAAGTACTGGATAAGCCACTCACACAAAAGAGCTCTACAGAACAATCTACAAGAAAAAATAAAGCAGTTAGGGTCAGAGTTTATGTACTCCTTTTTTAGTCCCATCTCACTGTAATGAGTGTGCAATAGTTCTAGCTCAGTTAACCCTGTCTTATTTTAGCTAGACTTTATTTGATCCAAAAATACAGTAACTTTTCTTCATAGATGAGATAAGGCCCTGTGACCTTAGCTATGAAAAAGCAAAGAACAGAAGCATGACAGGACTACATTATGTCTGAAAGCACAAAGAAATATCAGTGTATGCCTGGAGACATTTGTGTGGAAGTTTAGTGTGCATGAACCACTCATGACCTTGGGCTCCAATTGGAAGCACTTATTACACGGAGAGGTACCTCCTCCCAGGTGCTCTTCTACAGCCACCCTCCCTCCCACCATGGCTGGGCTGCCATAGCAATTGTTTAATTCCTTCCTTTGCAGGCTCAGACTTCTTACCCTGTGGGTACTCCATTCCCTTTCCTCATCCTGGTTTCAAGTGTGCTTGAAGTATGTCCTCTGTACATTCTGAAACTCATTTCTACTACCTTTTTAACATGGGTCCTTTTTCACGTGAAAGTCCTGAAGAGTAAAACATTAATGTCACACAAAAACTTTGCTATGTTTTTTTTTTTTTTAATCCCATATTCTGAAAGAAACCACAAAAAATTATAATCTCTGATTTTTCTAAACCTATACCATATAGCTTGCTTTTGGCCTTTCCATAGTGCACATCATCCTGCCAAGCAGGCTTTAAATGGCTTAATAGATATTAATAAATACACAATTAAGTAGACTTACAGTATGTTATTTTATCATATCTTATCTGAAGTATCATCTTCTATCTCACCTAATTTTTGGATTTCAATCATATGGATTCCTCAAGAGACAGGCATGGAACAATATAACATCAGTTTTTCATCACATGCAACTACCACACAACTAAAAGCCATACAACTACTCTATCAAAGTAACTTGTAAACTTTGCAAACAAATATATAAGCTTAGAGAAGGAAGTTTCCAGAGCTCCATGGAATAACTGTAAAACTGCAAAAGTACCTTTTTCTGATACTGTGCTCTCTATGAAGTTTCTAAATTTAGAACTAAGTTTGAATTAGAATTTGAAGCGAGTTTAAGATGTGTAATAAGTATACTTGTGAATAATTTTATAAGTTGGGGTTTCTGTGATCAATGTATCTCCTAGCTTTATACTTCACCACACTCAGGAATGGATACTGGTGTATAATTCCACATTATATTGACTTTCAACTATATAGACTTTCAACAACAGGCAAAGTGTGATAATTTATGAGTAAATTTTGCTGTATTTCCACTTTTCTTGTTCAGAAGCAGGGGATAAAAAGACCCTAATTATTTCTGGTTTTGTATGAGACATGCTTTAAACTGAAAAATGTAGAAGTAGAAAGTACTCAAAATATGTAGGCAAACTTAAAGCAAGCTGTTCTTCATAATGATTTATTCTCTTGACAGAAGTTTACAGTGACTGTGTAGAATTAGGAAGAAGAAAGTATCACAGTGATACTTCTAAAGCATGTGGAAAGCCTTTTGCTGTGATAAAGAAATGACTGGGATAGGCCAACTGTGTATTTCAGAGGAAAAAATTCCAACAAATTATTTAATATGGGAAATGTACAGAACTACTGCCCAAATAACAAGAAAATTTACTATTCAACAGTAGGCAAAATAAAAATTTGTGTTTCCCCCCCTTCCCTTCTGAAAAACAAGTAAAATGAAAAGGTCAAGTTACAGCACTATGTTGATCAACCTTGGTGATCAACAGACCTCAGTTCTTTTCCTTTAAATCAGGAGCTACACATCAATTTAAGTGCATAATGGACACTTAGAGGAAACCAGGAAGGTTCAGAAATATCGGTAGACTTTCTAATACTGAGGAACTTTCTCTATATTTTAAACCATGAAAAGGTCAAATTCTCCAGGCTAAAAGCAAACCCTCCACAAACAGAGATGGGAGATAATTAACGGTTATTTAATATACTGAAAATTTCCTAAACTTAACACATCAACCTTTAAATCTCCAATCAGGAATTTCTGGTAGATAATAACCCTACTGAATAAAGTAACTTAATAATCCACCAATAACCTTATTGCAGTTTTGACTTTGAAAAATACATTTGCAAACATACTTTAAAAAGTCTTGAACAAATCCTGACAGAATCATAGTTTTACAAGCTCTGTCTATGAGTAGTAAGTTGTGTTATATTTTTGTTATATCAAAGATCCATAGCTATAAAAAGCATTCTATTCCTGTCCACCACCCTTATTTTTGAAATAAAACTGTGTTTAACTATGACAAGACTCTTTGATCGCATGCATGTTCATCTTCAACAGCTTGGTAAAAAAAGTACAAGCAGAAAAATATATGCCCCAAACGTTATAAATTCTAAGTGCTACCCTAATGAAAATATGAAGTAATTGATTTCAAAACTATGTAAAAGCGTGTAATCAAGATACTCTTGAGTGGGAAATTCCCTTGTATATTAAAAGAAAAGAAAATTGGCTTAGATGTTTTGGGGCCACACAAGAAATGTCCTTTTAGGAGCCTGTTAACTTTCCTTAGAATGGCCATTTTTAACTCACGCCAAACAGCCAGTGAAAGATTGAACAACGATCTGGCCCAAAATAGAGAGGTTTTCCTTTCTTTCATTGTATTCCATCTACTAAATTGCTACTGAATTTAAAATTACACAGATCTGAGTAGTCTCCTTTTATATACCATTTGTTTACTTTCTGACACTCAGAGTATTTATCTATCCATGAATAAATGTCAAGAGAAGTAAAATAATATTGTTTCACTTTCAAATCAATGCACCGTCTTTTGTAAGTCCTCCATTTCATATCCCCCTGGAAAAACCATTCTTACTGCTAAAGAGCCTGGAGATATATGTATAAACTTTTCACAGTATTTGGTCTGGTCTACTTTTCCCCTCTTTTTCAGAAGTCAATTATGATCATTTACCAATCTCTAGTGACGCTTGGCTCCTGAGTCAAAAGTGCTTTTGTTCTATAGGCTGGAACCAATATTGCCTATCTATTTTGAAAGTATTGCAAAACTTCTGTAAATCATCCTAGGCCCTGGGGTTTTTTTGAAAAAAAGTAGCCAGTTATAAATATTTACAATTAAGACAATTTTATTAGCAATATATAAGGATTCCATATATAGTCTTATCATATCGAAGAGCTTAAATTTACAAGTGCTCAATTTTACAAGAAAACAAGAACAGACAACACACAAAACTGCTTATGGAATCCTATACTGTCTCAAAAAGTTGTCTGTAACTAACTGCTGAGTTATTTACAGAAGACAATGTGTAATATTTATCTTCTCTATTAGATGGTGCTTTAGATGGAGTTTTATTTTTCATTTTTTTGAAACCCTCATTTTAACAATATTCTGTAAACCTTCAAATTTTAACTTCTATTCAATCATTTTAGTAATCACTCTGGAATAGTTCTTCACAAAAAAACTTTTTTTTGATCAGCACTCTTTATTAAAAATTAACATTGTTTGTACTTTGTTTCTTGCAAAAATTTGAGAGAAAGACTGCTTTTAAAAAGTCAAGGGAATTGTCACCTATAATTTTCTTACATATCAATATCCTGACATTCTTTTAAATCATGTATTCTGTGCAATTGACAGAAAGTGTTAGGTAATGCAGTTCTGAAACATGTAACAATGATAAAGACAGAGAATAATAGTTCAGTGGCAGATTTATTTTGGGTTTCAGTAACATTATCATCCTATTAAACATCATATTTCTGAGATTTTTCCAAAATGCTTTAATGTAGAAAGCCTCCCTTTTCTTATTGTCAATGCTGTACATGTAAAGAAAATGAACCAAAATATATGCCATCTGGATAATCAAACTATTAAAGTTGGCAATCCTCCTCTATTAAAACATCTTGAGTTTGGTTTTAAAACTCATAGTTTATTTGAAGAAAATTGTCAGCATAGTATTCATCTCAGATTTGAAGGGGCACTAATTTGTTATTCAAATTCATAATACTGCCTTTAGTATAACATTCAAGAAGCCCGCTAGCTAATAAATGTTAAATAAATAAATTATTCTGATTTACAGCACATCTCCTTAAAGCAAATAGATGAGATGAAAGATAAGGGGAAGGAGCTCAAAAGTAATTTCATCACAGTAAGTATGTAAAAATGGGAATGCTTTATCTGGCCAGTATCTCAAGCTTTCAGACCCCTTAAGTTTAAAATTATCCAAAATTACTTTATTTGTAAGACTCTCATGGATGATTTTTGAGCTGGAATTTTTATGAAGGAGTCTATCACACATAGCTTGATTTTACATATCTGATTCTTACTTTTTTTTAAAAAAAATTCTTTTAAGCAAAACCAGAGTCCATACTGAATGCTTTTTTTGGTGTTACAGCTATATAGAAATAGACCCTTTTCAAACAACAATTTTCATGTTTACATTTTTATTTTCCCAAGTGAATGTCAGGTACAATTTCAGATACAAAACAAGTTACAACTGAAAATTTGAGCAGTTAAATCTTTAGCTACCAATTGCTTTTTGCATTTTATGTCTGGGAAAATATTAATACCAGGCATTAGCAAAGATCATTTAAATAAAAAGCAGAAGAGGCAATGAGAATTTCTAATTATAAAATCTTCTGCATGGTCTGTCTAGAGCTGGACAAGGTAATTGTAGGTTTTGACATGAAATTCACTCACTTGGTGCCTCATTGACTCTGGGTACACGATGCACTTTTGAAGTGCACAAGTATACCACAAAATATATATAGCACAGGAATATAAACCAGCTATAAGAACATTGAACAGTGATTACCATACTCACAAACAGACAGCAAGGAATGTCAACTCTACCAAGCAACAGGTATGCCCTTCTAAGTCCCACTTTTTTAAGATATGCAAGCAGTCTGCAATGAGGTGAGGATGGGGCGGATTCTCCCGCTCCCTGAAACAACTCCCTAGAATTGCCTAGTCACCACCTTCCAACTTCTGGAAACCAGAAATTATTAGAGATATAATTACTATGAGGTCATGATAATAAGTGATGCAGAATCATTCAATCCTGCTTTCCCACAGAACAGATAAATCATGTGCCTGTGTCCAGATCTGCAAGTAATATATTCCTTAAGAAAAGGAACATCCCAATTATGTCTTTAAGCAGAATTCTCAGTCCCGTTCTTTTATTTTGTTGCAAATGTAATCTGATGGTATCACTCTCACCTTTAAACCTCCTCTTAAATGCAAATAAATGTTATCATGTGTGTTAAGCAGATGTTGCTTAATGTTTATGGAAATCTTTGTATTTTATGTCCTGTTTGGCAATTTTTTAAGAAGTAAGGCTGGAGCTGCAGATCACATCTTACTTGGAACACAACCTTGTGTTCTGCACATCCTAAGCTGAACTTTGCTTGAAACTGAGTAGGGGGCACCTCCCAAAACGTCCCCCAGAGACCACTAGAGACGCCCAAAGAGGCCCATGCAGATGCAGTCAGAAGTACTGCATAAGGGAGCCCAAGCTAAATGACTGTATTACGTAGGTGGTGACTATGCATTAGATAGGAGAGTTTATGTAAATTGCAGTGCATGAATTTTTTTTGCTTCCTCCCTGGCATGCTCAATTTGTGGAAAACTTCCGCCTTACATGCTGCACAGAATAAACAATGTCTTCTTTCTAAACCTGAGTCATGGTCCATGTCTACAGAATTATCAAAATTTGGCAACATTATGATAAGGTTATATTACCAGATACAATTAATTTTCTTCACGGTTCACTCTCCTCCATTCTGCAGCAGGTCGAAGACCTACTACATTCCTGTGAAATCTTTCTTTTAATGAAAAGAGAAATTAAATAAAATTTCTTGTTCTGTAATTATTTTATTACTGTAAGAATTTGCAATGTTCAATCAGTCTAATATGTAGGAGGGTTGTACTTTTTCAACCTGTTATTATCTCTCCGCAATGTGTTCAATTTCCTATCATCAAGGCTACTGAAGGGCATAATGAGAGGCTAAATGACTTTTCTAGGAAATGTACTTTTAAATGTTGGTGAACCCCTGGATTTTGTCTGATCTAAAACAGAACGGAAATGCTTTCTTAAAGTGAAGTGGAACACTGCCCATTCAAGCCAGTGAAGCACCTGATTTCAAATGTTTTCTTATCCAAACACAAGAGTGATCTTTTCTGTAGGGAACAATTCACTGTACAGGATTTTTTTCCTTTTTTCTTGATGGTGCTTCCAAATAAATCTCTCATAGAACTAATAATTTACTTGCAATACCTGCAGAAATATCATTGCTTTCAATGGGAGCAATAGGTATAGAAGACATTATTATTTCTGTAAATTTTATGAATATCCAACACATAATTTGAGCCACATAAATTCTGTCCACAGTTTTAGAACCAAGTTCTGTAAGCTCTGTCTGTGATACAGAAGATGTTTAAACCTGTAATGAAAACCCAGCAAAGATCAGGACAGAGGAAACATTCTTCAGGGAAATTTACTAACTTGAAATGCTGCAACTTGAACTTAAGGCACCTAAATGTTTTGCAGAGTATGTGACAGCTTTGAACACCTACTTTCAATGGATTTTTGTGGATCTGGGCCAACATAATTAAGAATTCTAACTGATCCCACACAGCAGTTCCAATGAATTTTAACTCCCATTTTCAGCTCTCTAACCATGTACAAAGTAATAGACACAAGAGAAAGATATAAATCCCTGTATTTCAGGCCAGACTGACCTCTAACTGTCAAGAGTTGGGGGGAAATTCTGTCTGGAAATGTTATGTCTTAATTGTCTCTTGCAGAGATTCTGAGCTTTGCTGTGAAGCACTAACAAGCAAAATTATTAGTTTGATTCAGAAAAGCATTGCCTGTGCAAATGTCTGAGCTTTTCAGCTACTAGTCTCAAAACCTAGCAGATAATTTTCAGCTACCTAAGTACAAACTGTGAGAAATAAAAAGTTAAACTTTTATTTTATAATTAAAGAATTGTATTGAGTTAAATGATTTTCTACTATGAATACTAGAAATGACAGCTTTTTTTGTTAGTATTTTAATGTTCATTAAACAATTCCCTCACTATATGCTTATTATTCTATATTTATAAAAGGATGAATGCATAATGATGCAATATATAGTTGCTCTGAGGTACTCCAGTGTGATCAGTGAAAAACACCTCCAAACACAAAATTTCCATGTGGACTCAAACAAGAAATGTTTATTAATTTAAGAGGAATTTCTTTATGAATATAGCTTGTCATGTATATTATACAATTTATAATAGTACTAGTACTTTTGTGCTTTTAAAATTGCAAATTATATAATACTTTTTAAGATCTTTTAAACACTTTTAAAATATGTTTGGGGAAAAAAAAAGAGTTAATTTAGAAACTAAAATTGCCTAAGTGCTGTCAGCTAAATATACAGTGGAAGGAATCCCAAACTTTAATCTATATAATTTGCATGTGAACATTTTTTGGATTCTGTTAGCTGTGCAATATCTACAAGGATTACCAAGTCTGATTGTTATTTTAAAATTAAATGGGATTACAAGCAGTATTTCAAATAAGAAAGTTCAAGAATTATTACCTTTCAGTAAGGTCAATAAGGTAATCACTACAGACCAGTACAATACCTTTACTAGTGAGCATTCAGGAAATAGTAATAGATTCATTTAAGATTAATTTTAGTTATTTTAATATGGAAGACTTCATAGTGGTCTAGTAATTTGAAAATATTTATAGGTAAGAAACAATAGCACTTAGGGGACTGGTGTGTTTGGTATTATCTAGTGGTTCCTTAGGGCTTAGTTCTAGCAAAATCTCCCTGTACAGTTCACTATTGTTGTTATCCCACATGCTCATTATAGCTCTTGTCTTGTTGCCTTCTGAGACTCTAGAACACACACATTGAAGGAGTCTGCTTTGCCATTTGGGGCTATCATTATCCATCCTTTGCACTCCTTAATTCCTTGGAGAACATTAGTCTAAAAGTCAAGCTGTCTAGATTGGAGCAGTGAGTTAAAATAGAACTGGAATCTGGATTCAGGTAAATCCCGAGCAGATTACGTAAATGTTGAAATAATGAAGAGAATTCTATCTTTAAATTACATGAAAAGTCCAATTTTTTAGCAAGGAATGATGAAGCTAGTGAAACCATGTTTTGAGGGGGCTTTCTATTCCTTATTTCTTGCCTTTTTTCCTTTTTAAGAAGAAAGAATTTTTTTTATAAACATATAGATGGGAAAAATTTTGTTCTGTTCCACGATCACTGTGGCAAGTTAAGCTACAAAAACTCTGCAGGAAATTCAGCCTTCTTAATCTTTGCACTTCCTTCTCCTGAATTACTAGGAAGTGTTAATAAGCAATCAAAGAAAAAACAGATCAAAAGAATACAGGTTTGGCTGCAAAACAAAAATGAGATCCAAAGCTTCTCATCTAGTTTTGTTTTTTGAATATTATTTTCCCCATGAAATGGTACAGTTGCTGGCTTTTAATTCAGGTCCTATTCAATATCGTCATGTTAACATAAACAGTTCTACCCTTATACTACTCAAGAAATACAATTTTGGGAAGGCAACTTAATACGAACAAATTTCTTGTTTATACCTGTCAAGTCTGCCTTTCCAGTGAAACCTAATTCCTCAAGAGTCATCTGCTTCCTTCCAGGTACATATTCTCTCCTGGTACTCTTTCAAAACACTGTTGATGCATTGTGGGGGCACAGAATTTTTTCTGCTTAGACTTTCTGCAAGTCTGGTACTTCTAGATTTCCATCCTATGTACAATGGAAAGTTACCATAACAATGGATAGTTACCACAATATTAACAGGTGTTTGGTTTGTTTGTTAGCAACTAAGCACCTGATAATATTGCTTTTCTGAACTATAGTTCAAAATAGTTGTTCCTTTATTCTCTTTCAGTTGCACAGAGATTTTAAAAGAAATAGTAGTATGCAAGGTGGCCTTAAAAATGTGTATTCCAAACAAGAATTGTTGATACAAAGGAAATAAGCTAGTTCTAAGCAGAAGTGAAATTCACAGCTGTTAATATGATAAATTGAAGTGTCAGTAACAACAATTTTATCAAGGAAAAAAACGTTTTCAAGCATGTCTCAATGGAGAAAGCATTGGAAGGAGCAAGGAGATTATTTTACTTTTTCCACATCCTACATTAGCAATACATCCATTGTATGATTTAATTACATTTTAGCCTATAGTTATCTTAGAAATAATAAAAAACAACAACAAAAACAAAAAAAAAAACCTTGGGGAAAAAAGTTCATGAAAAAAACCCCAACATATCATTAGATATAAGGAATAAGTCTGATATGGCAATCACTGGAGAGTCCTGGTCTATTTAGCTGTTGAGAAAAAAAAGATGGAGTTTTATAAGGACAGAAGTAGAGATCACTAAAAACTTAATAAACATCCATAAAATCAGGTGTGGTGCAGAGAATACAAATAGGAGATAATAATTTAAATATTACATTGTTAAAATAAAAAGATAACATCAATAGAAGTCAAAATTTTAAAAATGTGCAAGAAGCTAAAAATATTTTTTCTTTTCCCATGCACAGAATTTCTGAAACCAAGTGGGACCATAAGATAGAAATATTTTAAAAAGAATATCAGACACATTTTCAAGGATAGGATTTTTGATTCTAACACAATCTATAACTTAGAAAGTTTGCATATGGATGAATATTGGAACCTGAGAGGTTAATGAGAAACCACTAGATCAATGTTTGCCATGAATTTATTTTTTCTAAAAATGTCCAGGGTGATGATGAAGGCTGACTTGTGTTCTAATTCACAAGGAAAGTAAATAAAGTTTGATCAGTTACATTGGTAGAAAAAGTAAACCCCCTGGAAACAGCTTTCCATTGTATAATCATTGTATAACAGAGATGGAGTGTGGGATGAGGACAAAGATGTCAGCTGGGTCACAGTGCTGTTTTCCAACAAAATGATTTCTGTGTTTCTTGGGCTAATTGTAACGTCTCCCGAACTCCCAGATTATTCACTTTCTGCCTAATTGGTTTGCAGTAACATATTCCACTTTGTTCTGTTTTTGCTAATCATAATTGTGTAAAGAAATCATGTCATTAACATTCTCTCAATGTATTAGTAACATGTTGATTATCAAAATATATTAATACCTTTGCTACACAAATATATTTTATTTTTTTCCTTTTATTAAGTTTCTTGGCTCATTTTTGTTTCAAGAGCTGTTATTTTAAAATGAAAAAATAAGTTTCTTTACCAAAAGTCAGCATAATTCCTACAAGTGCTAGAAGACCTGTGCACTTATCCTGCACTGTACTTCCACATGAAAAACAACAAAACAGGAAAACTGTACTCAGTTTCAGGATCCAAAATTGAAATTAATCTATGGAATCCACCTAAAAGGTTTGAATTGCTGCCCAGTAAGCCAGACAGTGGCAGAAAAAGGTCAGTAACGATTGCAAAGGAGTTGCTCAAGTGAATACAGATTATTTGACTGAAAAGATGATGCAGCCACAGATTCTAAGCTATTAATAGAAACACCTGTAAGGGGAATGGGCATACTGAGAATGTTTATACTGTCATGATATCAAATACACATATTAATCCAAAATTTATTTATTTAAAAAACCACACAAACACAAAAAACCCAAACAAAAGAAAAAAATGTGGGATTAACATTCAGATATCACAAGCAGGCGTTCAGTTAATTGCAAGGGAGCTGCATCAATTTGTTTTATTCTTTCGAAGTATCCAGTCATTAGCAAATCAAAACATTAGTTTACAACAGTTTTATAGTGGTGACTCGTGACAATGCTCCTGTCCAAACACGATGCAGGTATTATCTTCTTTACTTTTTCATCAAAACCGTTCATCTTTTTCTTTCAATAGTTACACAACAGCAAGAAAAGTGGGAACCCTTATGCCTTTGCAAACTGCCAGATTTAGAGCATCCATCCTCTTCCACAGCAGTTACATGCTGAGACCTCATTACAAAACTCCTGCTTCTCGTAACAACATTACGTAAGAAACGCAGGCGGTGCCGGCGGCTGCAGCGGCCCCAGCGCAGGGCACGGCTGAGCCCCTCAGCCACGGGCGGGCGGGACAGAGCCCCGGGGAAAGCCTGGGCAAGGGAGGGCAAAACGCTGCCCGGCAGCCAGGGCTGAGCCGGGGGAACCCAGCCGGAAACAGCCCTGCCAGCCCCGATGGGACAGCGGGAGCAGGGACGGGGGCAGCAGAGACCCGGCAGGGATGGATGGCCCTGCGGCCAAGGAGAGACCTTGGCAGGGTAGGGCTGCTCCACATTCCCCATCCCTTTGAACCGCTTGGGTTGATGAGATATAGCAGTCAGGAGAGAAGAAGCGAAGCTGAGCCTAAGAAGAGGGAAGGGATGAGTGTCATATTTCTTTTTGCTTCTCATCACGTTTGGCACTTTTATTTGTCATTTTTCCCAAGTCAAATCTGTTTTGCCCATGTCAGATAAGGGATCTCCCTGGCTTTATCTCGATTCTTTTACTTTGTTTTCTCCCCTGGCCAGTTGAAGAAGGAGAGTAATATAGCAGCTGCATGGCATATGGCAGACAGCCAAAGTCAGCCTTCCACAAAAACGCAGCCCTCCATAAAAAGTATGGTTAACCTTGTAACTATTTATGGAAATCAAGCACATATTCCAAAACTTGCAGTGCTCAGTAATTTAAAACTGTCCTCTTTATAAGAAAAAAGTTACTCAAAATGCTGTCAAAACCACATAAGCACTCTATAGATAGTTCCTATTTATAATTATAATTAATAGCATTTTATAGGGTGACTCTTTTTACAATAAGAATTCAAGACGCAGCTATAAAATAGCCTTTTTTGTCTATTTGACGCTCAAAAATCTTTACTTTTTAAAAAAGGCTCAGTTTTAAAAGTAATTATTAGCTTCAGCTACTCAGGAAGCCTACCCTCCTTGTGAACAGAAATATGACTTCTCGTTAATTTATTTTTCTAGTAGTTTAACAAAGAAACAAGATCATTTCTCTGCCAAAAAATACATTAGGTAAAGAAATGGAATTGTCTCCACCAGAGTCACTAGAGTCTGGATCAACACCTTGTCTTTGCTTGTAAAGACTAATCTATTTGCAAGAACTAAATTGAGGTCTTGATTTAATAGTTCCACCAGATATATAAGAAATTAAAGACCTTCCACTCACTTGTTATGAAATATTTTTACTTTGCCAAGTATTCTGTTAAGAATGTGAAAACATGTATCAGTAGAATATACTTCTCTCAGACATTACTCTGCATTTGGAGAAAAGATTAACCCCTGTCTCAAATGTCCTCAGAGGGTTGGAGGTCGCTTTACTGCAAAGATGCCTGAAATACTAAGCTTGCCATTTCTTTTCCTAGTGCCAATTTTGAGCCTTCCCCTCTTGCAGCTCTGCTGGGGGAGCGTCTAAGTTTCATGAGTTCTGCTGTTATTTTTTCTTCTAACAGTTACATTAGTTCTCCACAGTTTCTATAATGAAAGGTGAACAAGTTCTATTCTGAGTTCTTTCTAGGGCTGGGATTCTGTAAGATATCAGAGACAATCCTACAGGATATGAATACATATCTTGCACTGATCTTTTCAGCTAGTTTCAGTGTTCACCCCCTCTCTGGCTGTGCTATTCAGGATCTGCTAAGGAAAGCTGTGATCTCTTTCCCTTATATCAGCATCAACTCTCAGTCTTTCTGTACAGCTTAATCATATATCTGTGGCTGCTTCCCAGTGTTGCAAGACTAGAGGACTCATTTGTAGCTTTTGAGTCTTTTTCTATCAAATAACTATTTTTGGATGGAAGACAGGTTTCTGCTAAAACATGATGCATGATCTATTTCAAGGAGCTCACCAAGTTCTAATACATGGTCAGGAAATGATGGGTAGCCTGTGAAAGGGAAATTGGCTAGCCATATAAAACAGCTTTAATTCCACATGTTTTGCTTAATCATTTTCTTAAGGGATTCATGTTTTTGTGGTCCCAATAAAGGTTAACAGAGGTCTGCTGTAAAAAGTGTTAGCTCTGTTTAGCCTTAACTTGTTATCAGGTCAGCTCAAAAAGAGGAGAAGAAGTTCTGCAGCAAAGTCCCAGATTCCTTATTTCCCTTCTTTTCAATTTGTTTCTTTTCAATTTGTTTCTTTTCCTTCTAATAAATGGTCCTCATGCCCTTTAATAGCTTAGTATATACTTAAACTAAAATTTAGCCTTAAATGCTTTAATAATTTTACTTTTCCTGATGGAGACACTGAGAAAGCTTTTGCCCGTTATTTATTTTCCTGAAATGTAGTACAGCCAGCTTTTGCCAATTGATATTGCAGTGGTTGACATATATCACCAGCTCTCAGACACCTTCTCCTGTTCACTGTTACTGGGCAACAGCATGTCTGGTGCTGCATTGCAATGGCAGACATTCTGATTACTATTTCTATGGAACTAAGTGGCTGACATTTTTCTATGCTTTGTCTATATTAAAAGCCTTTGGCTTAATTCAGAAAAAGAAATTCAGCATAGGTTTGTTTCATATACAGTACTGCAACATGGACGCAGTCTGGTCCCAAACTGATGTAATGTTGAGAGTTTCACATTTTGAAATTGTTTCCTGTATTTTCTGCCTTTTTTTTTTTAATATACTTCTTTCTATTTCTAATTAAAACATATAATATTATTCTCTTCTAGACGATTTGTGTTTTTTGTTCAGGTGTGCAAATACATATTAATTCCAACAGCAACTGTACAAATTTTAAAAAGAAGTAATATTTGCCTTAGCTCCCAGATACGAATCAGTAAAAATAGACAGAGAGCTTTAACCCCTTCTCCAGATAATCGTGGATGGGACACATGCTGGTTTAGACACCTGCTGTAATTTACAGTAGACTGGAGATACCTCCAGCTGTGCCATGTGTTGAACACCTCAGGGGAGCATTGCAGAAACCAACTGCCATCATGGCACAGGAGATTTTTTCCCTGCTCTCTGTTCTTGATCTTTATCACCTTCTGGTCATGACTCTGACGCTTGCTTCCGACAAGATGAGTGATGTAAGAACTAATACCACAGCCCTATCTCAAAAAATCCTGTCAGGTTGGGTGTTCTGCTGGGTTAGGGTCATTTCATACTGATATAAAGAAGGGGGGGAGAGTGTGGAAAAAAGAAAAAGAAGCCATGCTGTGATAAAGCAGCTGAACTTTGGTGCTTTTAGGCTCAAGTTCAATCAGTAATGTTGTGTGCACTACTTAAAGACCATCGAACAATATGCAATATTTACATGGACTGTCAGGCTGAAGAGAAATCTTTTCTAGTTACTTTTGGTCCACTAATAAATACAGAACAGTCAAATGTACTGTAAAATACACTGAAAGGTCCATAGTAAGGCTGTAATTCCAATGGAATTGTTCTGACAGACAAGTAAAGAGCACAGGGAAGACAGAGTTGTTCTTAATGGAACTTTGGAACTTTGAAATAGAATTATGTCGATGAATTACAGTCATATCTCTCTTTCTCATTCATACAATGCAATTTCATTTAATAATATGTGGAAAATGAAGTATTGATGACAGCAATCAATTTTTAAAGGTCCTTTTTGGAGGGCCTGCTTTGTAATAACCCATTAGTAATTGGGGAAAAAAAATCATTGGATTTTGAAGTCACTCTTCGCTGTCATGTTACGTGACATTTTGAAATCATTCTTTAAATTGCATTGTGAAAAATTGAATATTACTTTTTGAAATAATCTGCAAACTGAAAATTCCAGAGGTGCAAACCTTGTCTTTCAAATAACACTTTTTCTATTCAAAATAATTTTTAATTACTAATGGCTGTGTAAATAAATTTTGAGAGTTATTTGGTAGGAAATAGTGACAGAAGGGCATTAAGTTTCCCTGCCAAATACTTCAAAGCACATTATGCAAATAAAACACAAATATCTATTTTTTGATTCAAGGCTGGAGACTGAAATTTCAAGAGCAATAAACAATAGCAAGAAATATATTTCCAGCAGTATGCAAGAATGTTACCTCACAGCCAAGTAAAACAGTATTTGAATTCTCCTTCCCTCATTTTATGTACATGCACAAAAGGCAGATTATGGTAAATAAAAAGAAGTTATCAGCTCCAACTTAGCTTATGTATGTAAAGTTATAAAACTGAATATTAAATTTGAGATCAATGATGACATATCTATTAACCCATCATCCAAGTATTCACATTTGACACATTAACACTTGCTAAACCTCACAGCTGGATATCAAAATAGAAGTAAAAATCATTCATAGCAGTTGAAAATAGGTAGTGAGATTGATTTTCTTTGTTGGCTTTTCTGCTCAATGTATGAGCCCTCTTTACCTATCTTGTCAAGTTTTGGTAGGAAAATCATCTGTTTATTTTGGTTTGGGGTTTTTTGTTTTAACCAGTAGCAAAAACAAAAAAGCTACTGTAATCTTATGCTGTTCTCTCTCTCTCAGATGATAAATTTTTGTTTCTTATATTTTCCATGGAGAGCTAGCCATAACGACACCTCTCTTCCAACCCATTCAAACAAAACAGAGTAGAGCCATGGCATGAGGTGTCTTCCTAGATGTGTGAAACTATGCTACTTGGTGCTAAAAAGCAGCATTTGTTGACGTCTGCCATAATGCAGACCAGCATCCAGATCTGTGAATTTCTTGCTCTGCTCTAACCATATCTTACACTAGAATGGAGGAGAAAATTCTTCACAAGTAATTTGCCCCTCAGCCAAGACAGGGTAAGAAGAATAGAATAGAATAGAATAGAATAGAATAGAATAGAATAGAATAGAATAGAATAGAATAGAATAGAATAGA
>VZUI01071955.1:0-59952 GCA_013401135.1 Cettia cetti
GCCCGCCGCCCCCGCCCCCCCTGGGCGGGCTGGTCCCCCGGGAGCAGCCGCCTTCCCCGCTCGCTCCCGGGGAGGTCTCGGCGTGTGCCTTTTGCTCCCGGGAAAAGGTGCCCCCCGCTGGTCGGGGGCGCGCGCGGCCCGGGGCGGGGCGAGCCGGGAGCGCGCCAGCCGGACGGGGGCCCCCGCCGTGCCCGGGGCCGGTGGTGCTTCTGTGTCCTGCCCCGCCTCGGCGCTGCCCGCCGCTCGGCTCCGGAGCAGGTTTCTGCTACACCTGCTAGCACCTGCAACAAGTAGGCAAAAAGACAGGGCTTCCGAGTGCTACTTGTGGTTCTTAGTTTTGGTTTTGGTTTTTATTTCTTTTTGTTTTTGTTTTTTTTTTTTTTTTAATTTCTTACTTGCCGTGAGGTACAAGACGAGGTTTAAGCCGATACTGTGCATGAAGAGCACAGTCGAGTTGTGTTTTGTGCTTTTTCCAAATGATGTGTGGAGCCCACCAAGTCCCACGGGTGGAGAAATACGGGAGAAAAAGTGAGGGGTTTCGAGGTTTTTCAGGGACAGCACTGCTGGGAACTTCATTAGGAGCCTCTCATTATGCCATCAGCTCCGCGGTCATCAGGCAACTGAAGAGCTCTAAATCCTGCCAAGTACTTCTTTGCCAGATATTTGATAATCAGATAAAAATTTGTAAGGGCAAATGACAGGAGAAATACGTAAGCATAGAAACTGCAGAGAGAATAGCAGGGAAGGCATTGAAAGCTGCTGTCACGGTATCCTAGCTTTTTGTTCTTTTACAGTTACAGACCTGGACTGGAAAAAAATGAAAGAAAATGTTTCTCTTCAATGGGGATTTTGTTAGAACCATGAATCATATTTTTTTAATCATGGGTTGTGGTACTATCTGGACCTAGATGATTTGGAAAAGTGGAGAAATAACAATGGCTATGTTAGTAGTGATGAATAAAAGCAGAAGTATAATTTTAAGTGGAAGATTTGAATTCAAAACATTAGACACTGAAGCAGTTAAGCTTCAGTAATCTGCCAAATTCAGCCCAAATATAAGCAGTTTTGACTTAAATGGAATTAAAGTGTTGCACATACTAAACATACCTCATGTAACTTGAAGAAATTTTCAAACTTTGTGCCTCACCACACACTCTTCTGTGTACATTTTTATGCCATGTTTATACAGTTTAGTGCCAAAGTATTTCTGCTCTTTCTAGGGGAGGGTTGGGCACCATAACTGATACTGTTGTGTCCTGTCATCATAAGAACAATGTGTGTTTCAAAGCCTTCTTTCTGTGCCAGTAAGAGGATTCCTAATTCTGCGTGAACATGTGGAGGTAGAAGACAGTGCACTCATTTGGACGCATACATACAAAGAGAAGAAGGCAAAAAAGACACTGTCTTGTGCCTTTTCCTGAAAAAATGGAGATGCTTTTGATGCCTCTCTGAATGCAGAAAATTTTGTTCCACAGTTTTGGAGTGTAGAAAACCAGATTAAAATGTTTCTGTAGCACAGATGTGCAGTGTTTCACGTATCATTGGATGAGGCTACGAAGAGTGCTGAAGTTAAAGGACTAAGATCTTCACTGCAATATGGTATTTTTGGAAAGCTGTTATTGAGAATGGAGGGGAGGTCTGAAAATTTGCAGTAGGTGGGATTGCTGAGGAAGATACAGTGCAGTATTCTCTGTATTGCTTGAACTTGGGTTTTATGCCCTACATGTCTTGCATTTCTTCCTCAAGAAAAAGATTTGAAACAATTGCGGTGACAACACATGTTCTTTGAGGAGTTTACTATTTTCACTCTATTAAATTTTTTTCCTGTTTTCTTTCTTCTGACAGAAGATAGTTAAAGCTCTGTTGTGTTTGAACAGAATTACAGAAGATTGAAACACTTTATATGATTATGGGGAACTACCTGTTGGAAGACAGCACATATAATAGCTCATACTACTGTACAGTTAACTAGCCATTGACATTGCCTGTTCATAACTACATGCTATTATATGAGCAGACTTTTTTGAAGTTGTCACAATTGAACTGGAGCTGCTGAGCATTGGGTGTGTCTGTTATGGGATTACTGTTGCTTTGCACGGTGTTTCTGGGTGCTGTGTGCAGAAATGAGGTGTGAAGCCAGAATTGCCTTGGACAACACTTCTGTCCCCTGTGCACAGGCAGAGCATAACCAGCACGGAGGGGAGCAGAGGTGGGGGGTGAAAATGGGTTAGCAGATCCAGACAGTGCTGCTGCCACTCACCAGTGGAAGAGGTGGGTCTGATAAGGGAATGGGAGATTTGCCCAGCTCCTCTGTGGATCTGAGCTGTTTCTTTGAAGGACCAGCTGTGTCACTCTGCCCAATTGCCTAGCCATTAATCACAGTTGTGTAAGTCCTTTGCCAAGCTGGGTATCACTTTTGGCTCGGTATTGATGAGTAACTGGATTTGCTGTTGTAAAGACTTGGGTAATTGCACCCCTGATGTGTTCCTGTACTGTTACGTATCCTTAAAGCTGTTGTTGTACTGTCTCTAACAGTATCCCAAACCTGTAGCTAACCTGTAGCTGCATTAACTTCTTATATCTGTACAGCAGAAGATATTGTACCATTGCAAAAATTAAATAGGCATCTGCCTATTAGTTCTTGTTTTACCCCCTTGATTTAAATTTTCCAGGTTTTAATACTAGATTAGCTGAACCAAGATCAGGTGGGCCAGAGATGAACAGTGAAAATTTCAGGAAGGAATCATATTATTTTTCTTTTGTTATCACATGTGTGTCAGTGGGTCCTTTTTTAGTGACCTGCAAATGATGCTAAAATCAGTGGTAATTTTGCATGTGGTTGATATTTCCAGGTGTACACATTTAAATGAGGAAATCAATTTAAATGAACTTTAAGCTTGATGACAAGATGTATTCATCACTTCCAGCCTTCTCTTATTATATTTTCAGCAGGGGATAAATTTTAATAGATGTGAGAATAGAAGTGCTTTGCAGAGAACTCTCAGCATCACTTAGCCAGGTCTTGATGAAGAATCTACAGGTGTCTCATTGCTGATGAGGTTGTAGATTTATTATTTAGATTTTTGGTTGCATTTTCTTTTTTTGCTGACAGATTTTGTATTGACAAGTCCAAACTTTATTTCAAACCACATCATATTTGCTTCTGACCACGGTGTAAGTAATGCTTATATTCGACCTTCAGCATGTATGTATTAGATACCTTAGATCCACAGATTTTTTTTCCTTTCCTTCTTCCCACAATTAAATTAAAAATTATCCTACATCTCCATAGATGCAGGAAGTAAGCAGTTACAGGTATATGAATGAGTTTCTCTTTTGTCCAAAGTAAATGGAATTGCTTCCACTACTTTTTTAATCTACATTACAAGAGTTCTTTTCTGAAATCTTTCATGAATGTAATACTCAAAATATACAAGGGCCAGGTGCAGTTTATTTATTATTTACAAAAAAGTCATCACAGCACTAGGTCTGATGACACTATATGTATGCAAAACATGAGTGCCTGATGACACAGTATGTATGCAAAAACTGTGCTGCAGGGTTTTATTTAAAAAGGTCCTTACTAAAGGGATGGTAGATGCAGCAGGTGAAGATACATTAACTCCAGACATTTAATATTAACTGGATAAAAAATGCTGAGTTTAAACTATTAGTCTATAGATATCTGATGCATGAATAAAAATTAGGCACATTTATTCTTACTCTTAAAAGCCTGATTCAGCAGGGAATTACTTTAAGTACTTTAGTAATCCCATTTACTTCAGTGGGACTACACATGAGCTTTAAATTAAACATCTGCAAGATATCTGTGCTCAAATAAAGCAAAGCTCCAAAGACTGTTCTAAAGTGTCTTGCAGAATGGAGGCAGGATGTTTCACTGATGAGCTCCACGCCTCACATGTTGTATTGGAGGAGTTCACAGACAGGACTGCTGTGTGGGAGGCAGGAATACAGAAGTAAAGGTAGTACAAAACACACAGTGTAGAAATTTCAAAGGCAAATAGGTCCCATAGGAACAGCTACAACTTTTATGCCAATTTTTGGGTCTGGAGTCTTATGTTGAAGTTTTTAAACATGGTTCTGTATAACTTTAACACAAATAACTTTGTCTGACTTCTAGAACAGGAACATAACACTTTTTCGTTATACACTGTAAATCCATGTAAGTTAGTGTAAATACTAAAGCAGTAATTCTAGAGGATTTTTTTTTTCCAAAAAATCTTCTATAATATGTGAGCAACGCTTTGTTATGAATCTGCTCTCCTAGGTGTATCAGTATCAGTTCTACCTTGCAGTTGAAGCTGGGACCTAGCCAATAAGACAGTATATTTAATTCCAGAGATATTGTGCTTACTCAGTGAATACAGTTATTATTTTCTTTGCAAAAGTGCTGATAAAGCTTATAAAAACAAAAATACAGATCCTCTTCTAACTTGAAAACAAGATGAGTATGTTCTGTACCCAGACTTCTATTTTCAGCATTGTTCCAAGCAACTGAATTAGATTTGAAATAAAAATGCAGTTTATTTCTTTTAAGGAAATGCAGCATTTATGTTGAACACCTTTGTCTCTGAAGTGATTTTAACAGTAGAAGAACTCTGTATGCAAATAAGATACAGTGCGTTGGAATGATTTTTTAAAAATTAATGAAGATATTACAATATTTTATAATAGTGGAAAAAATATGATAAATTGTTCCTGGATCATTTGGAGTTGTGTCACTGGTTGTTTTGGGGTTTTTTATATATACCTACAGAACAAACCTGAGTGGATCACTATGCCTTAATCCATTTACAAAGAAAAAAGAATGAACTCCAAATGTGTTTTATTTTATAACACTTGATTTGAAGATAAGTGTCGCATCAGTGATTACCCTAAATTAGCATTCAGATTATATAGGTGGAAGATACCTAGAAAATCAGATTTATCCCCAGTAAACTTTTTCCCAAATGGTGAGAGGAATTGTGCAACTGCTGTAGTTCAAATCCTGTTTCCTTGGGGAAAGATGGGAAAGGTTTATGGATTTCCTCTTTGGAGCAAACTCCCACTTCTGAAGATGGCTTGTGTAGTCTTGCTTGAGCATTTTTCTTTAGCCTGTGGAGGCTCTGTGATGCATTATTTTCTTGTGGACCTCATGGTTGTCACAGTTGCTGTTGTCTGGACTTTATGTTGTTAAGTTATTGGTTGCCAAAGTCTGATTTCAGATACAAATCACACTATTTTGCTAATATTGTGTCATATTAATGTAGCATAATCCTGTGTGACTCTCAAATGACATTGTGCTTTTTACACTGGCTCCAGGAATTGGAAGTATGGTGATTCTGTTCTCCTCCACACAACAAGATGATGTGTAAAAACTCATCCTCAGTTTGTGATTTGCTGTTGCCCTAATCTTTTCCCATGGAATACTGTTTAACTAGTTGCTTCCAGTTTTGTATTGGTGAAGTTGATTTTCACTTAGGAGGCTTTCACTAGCACACTCTTTTTCCCCCTTCACTTTGGGATTATGCTCCCAAGTTAAGTTAATTTTCGGTTTTAATTCCACATTGCAGATCCTCACAGGTTTTTAACAGTTTCCACATTTGCATGTGCAATAACCAAATGCTTCCAAGATCAAAGTTATTCATGAAGGTATTGAATATTAAAGCATTTGGTACAGATTTAGCATTTCATACATCCTTCAGGCTTGGGACTTAATAATTAATAACCATTACTTAATAACTATACACAATGTGTAGTCTTTTACAGCTTTACTTAGATCACATTTAACAAACACCAGCAACCTTGCTGAAGTCAAAATACATAATATCTCTTAGGCTGAAGGCTGAAACTGAAAAGCTTTTAGCACTTTGGTTTATCTCACTGGTGTGGCTGAAAGCTTTTTCTCCCCACTGAGCAGCGGCACAGCCCTTCTCTTTGCCATTCTCCTCCACCTCTAGGCCTGTCTCAGTTTCCTTTTCTGTTCCTAAGACTCATTCTGGGATTTTGCCTTTCTGATTTTGCACCTACATACTTGCACTCTTCCCTAAAATTCATCCTTTAGTAATCTGACCTACTTTTCACTTGCATATGCTTCCTTATAGTGTTTCAGGATCCTTGAAGAGCTCTCAATTTAGTCAAGTTTATCTCATGATACCCTTTTCATCGAGGTAGTTTGTTTATGCCCTTCACACTATTTTCACATTATATTCACATTATATTTACAGATTTCTCTCTTTGGACTTTATAATAAAATAAAACCTAGTAGAGAGCAAATCTTAAGTTTGTGGTTTGTACAGGGCAGTCCTGGCAGACACTAGCTTGAGATACTCTCGTGCTCCCAACCCTCAGCTGCCAGCACAACTGTTTCTTCAGTGAGCTGTGATTTGGATCAGGAAACCAATCCAGCTTAAAAATAATCCAGCAAAAAGATGTATTTTTATTTTGCTCTTAAAGCTGAATCCTTTGCTCAGTTTGCAGAACATCTATGCAAACAATTGCCCTAGTGCAATTGAAAGCATACAGGAAAGCTGTCAGCTTTACTGTTTACTTTGTTTGTAATTCTATTCTCTTTCTCTAGGAATTACAAATAACATTTTCCCCATAATCTTTCACCTAAATTGCCCTCAGTCTTGCACTTTCAGTCAATTTGTCCACTGTTGATTAAAACAGAAGAGATATTCCAGGTTTGATGTAGTCACTTATCTGCTCAATAACAAAACTTTTCCCTGTACAATGGCCTTCCAGTACCTGAGGGAAGACTACAAGAAACATGGAGACTCTAAAAGAGTATGTAGTGACAGGACAAGGGAGAATAGCTTCAAACTGAGAGTAGGTTTAGATTGGATACCGGAAGAAATTCTTTATTGTGAGGTTGCTGAGGGACTGGAACAGGTTGCCCAGGGATGCTGTGGACTCCCCATCCTGAGAAATGTTCAAGGCCAGGTTAGAAGTTTCTCTGAGCAGCCCGGTCTAGTGGAAGGAGTCCCTGCCCGTGGCAGAGAGGTTGGAACTGGATGGTCTTTTAAGGACTCTTCCAACCCAAGCCATTCTATGATTCTGTACTGTAATGATCCTTTAGTATCTTCCCAATGGGTCCCTTGGTTGTTGAAGCTCCCATGTTCACCCTGTTCTGTCTTTGAAGAACTAGCAGCAGCACCCAAAGCTCTTGAGTCCTGCATTGCCATGTCCTACATATTTTCCAGATGCCTGAGGAGGACCAAAACCTTTGATTGAAGGTTTTCTAATTGTTTGGTGCATTCATATTAACTCTTACATCAGGTAAGAATTAGGGTTGTTTAATATTTATTTGTTAATGCAAAGCATCTCTCTTCTGCCTGGATGTGTACTTTGTCGCTTTGTGCTTTTTAAGTTGTAGAAATAACATTCTTATGATCTTAATTTCTCTGGTAATTTTCATGTAAATTAGCTAGTGAATTAAATAATTTTCATACATGCTGCTTTAATACCATAGGAAAAAAAGTTCAGTGGCCTTCCTGCTCACCATGGTGCTGTTTTTCAGATTACCTCTATTGAGAGGTATATACCACTTATATCTTCCAAGAAATCTAGGCTTTTTGCCATGCTTTAGGCCACTTATTAATTTAAAATCCTCCTTTATTAGTTAGCATTTTCATCACCAGTGATTACAGACCTTCACAGAGCTATGGTAAAGAGCATTCCTTCATTGGAAAGACAGCTCTGCAGTGTTTCTGTCTCATGTGACTCCAGTGAAGGAGACCAGAGCTCTGCAGGTCACACCAGGAGATCTTTGCAATGGTGAATGCACTTCAAAGAAGGCATCCATCCTAACTTCCATAGGGATCACTGTTCTTCAGCTACTCCCTGGAGCTTGCAGTTCCTTATGATCTGCCTTGGTTTTATCAGGCAGATTATATCAGACATAGGGACGAGGCCATATGTCTCTGCATTCATACCTAATTTTGTCTTAACATGGGATGCCTTGTGAATTTCTTTGGTTTTTTTCTTATAAAAATGGAAACGTCTTTTTTTTTTTTAATTGAGTGGCATCAAATTAATGTTAAAATAGCAATTAGATAGGATATTTCTAATTTTAAAATACATTTTGAAGTCCTTGGCTGATGTCACACTCCCGTTTTGCTGTACAACAACTGTTGCATTTCACCAATAAATTAGTGTTGGTGCTTCTTATACCTCAGATAATTGGTTTTTATGAGTGAATCCATTTGTGAAATTAATTGAAAATCAGTGTCATTCTAAATATGACAGTGTTTGGGTTTTTTGGGTGGTTTGGTTTTTATTTCAGTTTATGATGGAGAAAACAAAACAAATGCTACCAGAGATGCAAAAGCTGACAGTTTTGCTGTTTGATACTGAATGTAATATGCATATTTTATGCACGGTATAGTCACTTTTGAGATATGTTTCCATTAACAAAGTCTGCAGTAGAGGAATTGAGCTTTAGAGGACATTACCATAGGGCTAAGCAGGCTGTGCTGCAAAGACCATTAATAGAAAGCCACTCCCTCAATCTGCTTAAACTTTGGTGAGGATAATGCGGCTTACTCTAACTGATTTTTGATAAAACAGTAAAAGACAAACAGATGCTTGTTATGCTTCAGTTGAGAAGTGCACCCTATTCAGAAGTTTCTTCTGCTTCTTCAGAAATATTTGTCCTGGGGAAGAACATTTTTCTCACTACAGCTAGCATGCAAGTCAAACACCTTAATGTGTTTTGATATTTAAGTTTATATAAAAGAATATAGCAAGGGTTAGTGCATCGTAATCAGCCTAACCAACGAATTAAACCTCCCAGCTGGTATGAGATTTCATTTATTCTTCATTTGCTTCTCTTCTGTTGGCCTTTTCAATGCTCATAACATAATGTCATGATGTTTTTATATGATGAAGAAACCCGTTCACTGTGTGGATTACAGTATCAGCCCCCTCTGCATCTTGAAAACTGGCTTTCTTAGCAAATGCACTTACTGTAATACCACATTGCTGCAAAATGGTTTTTATATTTGTTCACTGAAATTTCACTTAAAGATTAGATTCTGCACTTTGGAAGACACAACAACAATGCAGAATTTTGAATGCCACTGTGTTGTGCAGGTGCAGAACAGTATTTATGCTCTTGTTTTGGTGAATTCACATGAATTTGTGTTTGCAGCTGTGCATGTGGATAAGTTATGTATATCTGTGTTAAGTGTTTCTGGCAAGTACAAGTTACACATTGATAAATTAGTATTTGTAGTACTGCTTTCCCTAAAAAACCCCTATGATTTTGAGAAATTTTAGCCTTTTCTTTAAAAGCAGTATTTTCTTCTTTTTTTTCTCTAGGTGTAGAGTCTAAACCAGGTTTTGTAGTGCTTTTTATCAAAGGATCACCCTCTAGAAACTTCAGTTGTCATAGTAAATAAAATCCTTTTATGTTGAAGTTTATGATCTTATACAAAAGGTCCTTTATGAAAAATTATCCATTATTTCAGTTTTTCTAAACCACCTATACTTAATGTATGAAGTATGTAATGGTGGACTTTAATATTTCTGCAGAATATAAAAATAACTCTTCTCTGACAGTCTTTGCTCTAATCATGAATGTATGAATTCCTAATAATACAGTGTATTTGAAAAACAATTATATAATATTTTCTTATGTCTGGATGCATAATAAATGTAATTGACTTACAGAATAATAATTTGTGTTTAGTTTGGCATGTATTCATCAATAAATCGTTCACTTGTACGTATACCTAAAGTCACCTGTGCTATTAAATCCATTGTGGAGATCACCTTAGTTTCTGTTTTAGGTTGTTAATTTTAAAATTTGTCATTAGCCTGCATGGTATTTGGTTATGTTAGGTACAAAGGTTTTTTTCCAGCTGATTTGAGAAGTAAAGTTGATTTTGAATTATTTCATCTGATAACATTGCAAAAATTTTGTTAATTCACCCACAGTTATCTATCTGCTGTTTTTGCTTATGAGAAGTTCTGCCCTGAAAACAAAAATTTAATAGAGCTGGAGAACTGTTTCTGTGATACAACATACTAAACTTAGAAGCTGGGAGTTGCAGTTTTGTCTTCACATGTAAAGGGGTATAGTTTTGGTTTTATGCAAGCTTGAGATTGCAGCTTTTGTCTAAAGAAAATTTAAATCAGATTTTATTTTTACCAGCTGGCTGCATATTTGTAAAATGGAGTCAAATGAAATATTTAAAAAATATCAACCAATTTTGAAGATTTATGGTGTCAGGATATTCCTACCTTAATTTTCAGTATCCAGAAAGGGAATGAATCTGGCATGCAATGTTGTGATTCTCCAGTTCTAGTGCTGAAAATTATTTGTATAGGCTTAAGAGAGAAAAAAAAAAGTGATCTTTTCTGTGCCATTTGGTGTCAGTGGCATATTTCTAGCTTAAAAAAAATATTGGCAAAATTATAACCCTTGAAGTGTGAGAAATGTGCATGTTATTTTAACCTGAAATTTTCTTGGGCTTTTCATTTGTTTGGGTTTTTAAAATTTTTTTCTCCTTTCTCTTACGAAGTCTAGAACAGATCTTGCACTAGGTTGGGTTTAATCAATTACTGGAAGTGCCTGGCTCATTCTGCTGGCTTTTGGGTGAGTTTCAGTTTGTAAACTACTTGCCTAATTTTGGAAGAGGTGATCCTACGTGCACAATTGCTTTAACAAATACAGTATTTTTCCCCCCAACTTTCACAGTTTTTGGGAGACACAGCTGCTTTCCACGTTTGGAAGTGTTGTGCAGAGCTGGAGCTACTGTGTTGCCACTGTCCTGAGTTAAGAGTTCATTTATGGAGACAAATAAGCTTGTGTCCCCATTATAATTTGAATTATTTTATGAGGTAATGCTTTTCTCTATCTTATGGTTTTATTTTGTTAAATGGAACCTAAAGTCTAGATAGGACTAGATAGGACCTAGAGTACAAAATGTTTAACATGATTATTGAAATAAGACTACGTGTGTGTGCGTGAAGTTGTTAGAATGGAAGTCTTCAATATGCAAGTACGCTTGCTACCAGTAAATTTTGTTTTATTTCGTCCTGTCACACTGGGAGCGAGTGTTGAAAGATGAACGGGCAAGTGTTGCTCAGCCAGAGGGGAGAAGCACGTCATCCAGCCCCCAGAATAGCATCGGCAGTAAATACGGTCATGCTGTTCCTCCCCGAGATAGACCCAGATCACATTCGTGGCACCCACCGGGGCTGCTGCTTACCAGACGTTCAGGCCTTTGATGAAACATTTACAAATGCAGCTGCAGTTCAGAGGGACCTTCTGCCAGCACTGAAGGAGCTGACATCAAGAAAACGGGAGGAAACGGGATCACAAGCCACGGAGTTCAAACAAAACGCAGTTCAGGGGGAATACAGATTTAATCACAATATTAAAACCTGCTTCAAAATCTGAACCCTGTACTTGTTAGACTCCTGTTTCATGTTAGCTTATGTTTTCCAGTGACTTAGAACTGCTAAAGCATGAAGCTTTTGTAGAGGAGGAAAGGTGAATTGAAAAATAGCTCTTTGTTCAACTGTCTTGGATCACACACAATGTCAAAACTGGACTTATAAAATATATTTTAAAGTGAAATCAGAGAGAAGCTGAGATTTAAATTTTTTTTTCCAGTTTCAGTTATTTCTCACTTTGTGCAATATATTGAAATGAAGTAAGATAGCCCTGAATGGCAGTGGCCTATCTAGCACGTTAGAGGGGAAATTTTAATTATTCAAGGCCAAGAATTAACCCTGTCAATTTCTTCATTTTGAAAAGACAGATCATCCTCCTGGGCCAAAAGAATATTCTTACTTCCTTGTCCCAAAGCTCTGTTCATAGAATATTTGTATTTTGCTCTGAAGACTGTAACGTACAGGTCAACTTCTGCCTTTGTGTTCTGCCCGATGGACCTGACAGGACACTACAGGAATTAAGCCAAGGCACCACGTCTTCCTCCTGCCTGCCCCCCCCCCCCCCCCCCCCCCCCAGTTTGCACATCTCTGTGAAGTTTGAAAAGCTCATTTCAGCTTCTGCAGCTTCTCTCCTCTGGCTTTGCCCCTGCACTGGTGCATTAGCTCGGGTGTTAGTGGAGAGGGTTTGTTATTTCAGACACATACCATCGCCTGCTGCCCTCACTTCTCCCCTGAGCTCGCACAGGGCTCAGAGACAACTTCATACTTTCATTTGTATCAGTTACACACACAGGATTTAAATTCATCCCTCTCTCTGTATAGTGCCTTTTTTCCCCCCCCCTCTCTCCATATAACTCAGTAAATGCAAAATAACAAATATTCCTGCCTTCAGCTGGCACTATTGCCCTACCTCTGTTTTTCTTAAGAAAATCGCATTGGGATTTCTTTAAATGTGATAGGGGAAGCGTGTTTTCAGAGCTGTAGCTCTGGTATTTGTTCTCTATTTGTGAGTGACATTATGCAGTTGAGAAAAAATCATGCCAGCATGTTTCAGTCAGTGCCAAAAGAACATAGACAGTGATTCAGTGCCCAGATCTATTGCTGCCCAAAACTGTATCTTGTCCTATTTTTACTTTCACAAATGAGAGTCTTATTAACAGGAGTTAGGTGAATGTTATGTTTGCATGCTATCTGATAGTGAATTTAATCAGCTGTTTTATAGTCTGCTGTTCTTTTATTTCAAGCAATAAGAATTAATTAGTTTTCAAAATTCAGTAAATTGATGTATCATAATTGACCACTACAATTTCCTTGTTGTTTCTGCCATACAATAATTTGAAAAGACATTTTGGTAAAATGCAATAGTGATGCATAAATGATGTGGTTTAGATTGAGGGGAAAAAAGGCCTTAGCAAGAGAAAATATTCTACTTGTGGCTCCCACCCTGCCATGAGCACTTGTGAGCTGCATTGCCCAGAGGGCAACCATGATTTTCCTGTGGTGGTGTGGAGCCCACAGTGGCCCAGGACAGAACAGCCTCCATCCCTGCTGCTGTGCTGCTGCAGGGTGCTCTGGGACAGATGATGACTGTAGCTTTTCAAAACACCTTTTTACTTTTTTTTACTTCATCTAACATGGATATCTGACTGTCTTCTGAAATGAGATTTCAAGGAGTCTAATTGAAATATTTTGCCTGTTACTGTTTAAGTTTTAGTCCAGCTTACACAAATGCAATGAGCAAATAGCAAGAACTAAGGCTGAAGAAACAGGAATTTCCTTATTTAAATGAGAGCTATATTTCTATGTTGTCCCAGTGATTAATGTTGTTAAAAGAAATGGATCTTTCTTAGTGGCCCCTATTTTTTTACTTGTCAATAGCAAGGTGTGGGAGTACATAATTATGCTTTAAAGCATTTTAAAGCTATTTTTAGCAGTTTGCTGGAAAAAGTTTAAATATTTAAACTTATTTACAAATGAACTTATCAAAATGTTCAAGTTACCAATAGAAAGTATTGCAAGATTTTTAGAAATTTTTGAAAATTATTAAACTTTGGGTTTGTTTCAGGGATGGAAAGAATCTGATTTCTATAATTTTTCAGGAAAGATTTTTAAAACTCTTTTCCAGTCAAAGAAAATACCACGGGAGATTTCAAAGGACATTTTACAAAATTGCATTTAACTAGTTACATTTTCTTAAGGCTTTCTGTGTTTGGGTGTCATCCAGTTACTAAATATTTATATTTTGCATTGTGATTGTAATAGAATTTGAACTGGCCTAAGAGCTGGTACAGGACCTACTGAAGTCAGTACAAATCACCCCCTAAATTTGGTGGACTTTGTTTCAGCATCTGTCCAATCTATTTTACAAGGTCAAAGTTGTGCACTCTGGTTTTGGTCACAGGTAGTAGCTGGAAGGTACTATTTCGTATATTCATTGTTTGTGTTGTGATAACACGTGAATTTTAATGGGCAACCAAAGGCCAGTGTGCCAGACAGTGCTGTGCAAACAAAATGTCATCACTGTTAGATTAAAACCAATATAAAAATCAACACCTGGATGCTATCTATGCACAGAGGTACAAAGTTTTCACTGTTGTGGCTTACTTGTCTAAATTAATGTGAGGGGAGATGAAGCATGTGAAGTGATGATACAGAATTGTTCCTAGAAACTTGGTAATGATCGAAGTTTGTGAGCCAGCATATTACACATGTGCACAGAGACAACAAACATGGGCAAGTATAAAAACAGTTTTGAATCTTTTGAATTTGGCTGATATGTTAGATTTTTTAGTAAAGATACTGTTTACATAAAAGCTTGAGGGATAGACTTGATAATGCTTTAATGTTAATACCTAGATTTTAAGCTTTACAGCTAAGAAACTGCACTTTTTTCACCTTATGAAAATATATTAAATCTCTTTCTGTGTGTGCCTTAAAAGCCTAATATTTCAGGAAAATTAATTCCAATTATTGAAACTGTTGAGATCTATATATAATTCAAAAACTAATATTTTTGATACATTAAAATTACTAATAACTATTTTAGAGGGCTTACTATAAAACTAAGAATTTTATATAAAAATTAATTATGAAGCAGTATTGCTGAAGTATTTACATATGAAACTCCTGCATCTAACAGGAATACTATAGTATTTAGGGAAAATTTGGCAGAATTTTGTGGTGAAATCCCTGAAGAAAACCTAATATGATATATTAAGTAACTTTGAAATGAATAAATTCTATTAAAAGTTGATTTTGTTGGATGTAAAATGGTAACTGACTAATTATATTTCCTGAGAATATGAATCAGCTATCTAGAATTGCCATCACTCCATGGTTTTATATGCAGTTAAATTAGGGTACAGATAGTCTCAGCTGTGACTATCAAGACATAACGCTGTTCTCACTCTTTCTATGTAGTTGCATATCTAATTTTTCAGTCATGTTGAAGTTCTTGTGAGTTCTTGTGTCAGTATTAAGTCTCAGCTGTGTACCTGAGTTCAATGCTATGTTGTTTTGACTCATATCATCACCAGTAAAGCAGCATCTGCCAGTGGAATTTAGTCAATAACCATTGATGACAGAAGGTCCAGAACAGAACCTGTCTTATTTTCCAACAAGTATTAACTCCTGCAACACTGTCAATTAGGCCAGTTCTGCACTTGGAATTGAACCAATGCATCTGTTAATGATTCAGACACAGAACCCAGCTAATTTTCATCTACAATGGCTCTGGCTGCATGGAAAAAAAGAAAGTTGGCTTTTTTTTACCCCTGTAGTCCAAAATTTTGGGTTTCAATATGCACAATTAATTGATCTGATAAGAAAAAAAAATTCTTTTTTTTACTTGCATCAATTACTTTAATGACACATCAGACCAATGTGTTTCTTGTTAATAACATGGAGTGAAGGGTGAAGTAAAAAAGAAAACTGATTATTAGAATAGTGATTTCCATATCTTTGACCCAATTTATATAGCTATTTATCAAAATGTCTTTTTTTTAATTTTTAGCATTAGCTGTAAATGCTATTTTCTTTACATGATGTAAAAATATGTGCATTAAAAAAATTATAGAGGGGTGTGCATATATATATATATTTTTGTAAACATATATAAGATCCTAAAAACAGCCCGAGAGAGGCCATATAGAGGAAGAGGGCAAGAACATCAGTGTGTTAGGAAAAATGATTTATCACATAGAGCTAGGGGTCTGCTTGAAAATGACTAGATGCCAGTCAGATTTGCAGTTGTGCTGCTTGTATATTCATGGCACTTACACGTTAAACATGCCTTTAAAGAGACTTTTATTTTGGTTGTGTAAATGCTTGTGGAACAAGATGTTCCAGGATGTGGTGAGCTTTTTTATAATCTGGCCCTTTTGCTTGCTTTTCTGTGGATATAGGAAGGTAGAGGGGCAAACATAGGATGGATGAATTACTTTCTTCTCTGAAGAGAAAGGAATCGTCCCTTTTTCTTCATCTCTGGAAGAAGGAAGGTCCTATGCACCGTATTTTGGCAAAGGGAGGCCTCGTGTGGTCAGCCGTGGGAACAGCCCTGCCGGGCTGGAGGGATCCCAGCCGCAGGCACTCCCTGAACTTCAGCTGAACCAGGGCTATAAACATGGACAGCAAGGTGGTAGTTATCACAGAATCATAGAATGGCCTAGGGTGGAAGGGACCTTAAAAGCCATCCACTTCCAACACCCCTGCCATGGGCAGTGACACCTTCCACTAGACCAGGTTGCTCAGAACCACTTCCAGTCTGGCCTTGAACATTTCTTGGGATGGGGAGTCCAAAGCTCCTCTGGGCAAGCTGTTCCAGTCCCTCACCACCCTCACAGTAAAGAATATCTTCCTAATATCTAATCTAAACTTACTCTCTTTAACTCTGAAGCCATTCCCCTTTCTCCTGCCACTATATGCTCTTGTAAAAAGTCCCCCTTAGTCTTTCATGTAGGCTCCCTTCAGGTACTGAAGGCCTCAGTTTGGTAACCTGCAAACCTTCTTTTTTTCCAGGGTAAACAATCCCAATCCTCCTACCCTTTCCTCATAGGAGAGGTGCTCCATCCTGCTAGTTGTCTGGTCCTCTGGACCCACTCCAACAAGTCAGTATCCTTGCTATTTCATAGCAACATGGATGACTAGGTTAGGAAGAAGAAACACCTGTAATGTAATTGCAGCTGCTCTTTCTGAACAAGTCTGAAGAAGGAAATGTTGTTCTCACTGGCCCTTTTTTTATTGTGTTATAAGATAGATACATTTCCTTGCCTTTCTAGACATCTAAACCAGGTAACAAAATATAACTCAAACACAGAAGTCGGGGTGTGATACTAAATTAATTAGCTGTACCAAGAGAAACGGACTAGTGGTCTATGTGGTAATTGACGAAATGACAACATTTTGATTTAAAGGCAAAATTAAGGAAAAAAAGCAAAACAGAAACCTGAAAGAGTGCCTAGTTCATGTAAATATTAAAAAAAAAACAGTTCCCAGTTCTTTCCCTTGAGTTACTGTAAGACCTAGCTGTGAGGAACAGGTGTACAGCAGCCTAGGCAGGGACCGGTGAGAATATCTATGTGAATCACAGGTTAAAGCCCTTTTGCATGAGAGGATATTCCAGCACTCTTACCTTAGACATGTACCTTAAAGAGAAGTAAATCCAGCTGTAATGCCATCAACTGCATTCTTGTTGTCAGTTCTATGCACATTCTCCAACTTTTTGAAGAATAACAATTAAATTCCCCCAAATGTGGGGTTTATCACCACCAACACTGATTGCTATCAGCTGGGATTTGTGAGAAGCCTCTCATCATGCATGACCTTCTGAAAAGATTATTTTGGCTTGTGACTCTAGCAGGGAGTGGTGTCTGAGGAAGGAATGGGCCTGCCCTTGACTGGAAGCTGGCTTTTTGTTTCTTGCCTTTTTAATTACAAGATTTGTTCATTACCTTGTCTCTGTGATTTAAATCCATTCCATTGCTTAACATAAGTCAAAATTTCCCTTAAATCTTCTTGTTGTTGGGATACAGCTCTCAACATACTAAATTAGGTCTTTCAGATACTGATTGTGGGGCTGTTACATAAAAATGGCAATTAGGACTGTGTTATCAGGCTTACCTGAAGTAGTAGTCTTTACTGGGAATTGAGCACTTAGAATGAAGAGAACAATACTCTAGGCTCCGTAAGCTCACATTTTTTTTTTAGTTTTCTAAAATCTGCCTGCTTTTCCTGAGAGGGTCTAATGTACTATCAGCAATCACATCTTCTAAACCAATGTAAGATACAGGCATTTCCTGATGATGTAAGCCATTGTTTGTTATCAAATGCTTTTCAGAAAGGACCTTGCTTCACACAGGGAAAATGAAAAAAAGCCCTGCAAAACTGCTGGATTTTCTAATTTTGTCTAGAAAAAAAAAAATAATTAAGCAACTTTCTCTCTTGAGATTGAAAGAACACATCTGGAGGCAAAAGAAGTTATTTGAAAGCTTTGTTCCTTCTTGCTGACTCATTCTGCAATAGAGGATCTATGCCTACAAGGTCCAATTCAGGATGATTTATGGTACTTTTTTTCCCCCCCAAGCGCGTGTTGCCGATGTCCCTGAAATTCATACTGTAAGCAGTTGTTAAAAAAACAAACAAACAAACAAAAAGCAAATAAATATAAAAGGCTAAATCCTGCCATGTGACCTTCCCTACTTGCGCATCCATCTTCCTGCGCTTCCTTAGGGGATGCTGCAGACGGCTTTGCAGGCGCTTTCCCCTTCGGAAGGGCTGTACTCCGAGCAGTGAGGCTGGGGGGAAGACGGGGGTGTTCCCCGCATCCCCTGGACATCCCCGTCGGGTAATTTTCAAGAGCGGATCGTCGCGGGGCAGACACGGCCGCCGCTCCGCGCCCGGCGCCGCGGGCCGAGCCGCGCCGAGCCGAGCCGGGCCGTGCCGAGGCGGGCCGAGCCGAGCCGGGCCGTGCCGAGGCGGGCATGGCGCCGCTGGTGCTGTACCACTGGACACAGTCCTTCTCCTCGCAGAAGGTGAGGGGTGGGCGGGGGCGCGGGGCTCCGGAGAGCCACCTCCCGCCGTGTCCACAGCCCCTGCGCGCCCGCGGCGGCAGCGGGACGGGAGGGATGGAGCGATGGGGGATAGAGGGATGGGGGCCGGATGGATGGGGGATGGGGGACGGAGGGATGGAGGGACGGATGGATGGGGGATGGGGTATGGAGGGATGGGGGACGGATGGTTGGGGGATGGGGTATGGAGGGATGGGGGACGGAGGGGAGCGGCCGTGGGTGCGCCGAGGCGGGGCCGGGAGAGCGGCCGGGCGGGGACGCCGCCCCGGTGACCCCGGCGGTGCCGTTCCAGGTGCGGCTGGCAATCGCCGAGAAGGCGCTGAAATGCGAGGAGCACGATGTGAACCTGCCGCTGAGCGAGCACAACGAGCCGTGGTTCATGCGCTTGAGTTCCTCTGGAGAAGTACCCGTCCTGATCCATGGGGAAAACATCATTTGTGAGGCAACCCAGATTATTGATTACCTTGAAGCGACGTTTGTAGATGGTAATCCCACAGGCATTTCAATATGTGGTTCTTCCCTCCTACCCCGTAGCCTGCAGCAATGCTGTGGGCAACTGTGTCACTGCAGGAGCCTTCCTTCAGGGCAGAAAATATTTATAGTCTCACAAGTAAGCAGAGTCTTCTAATAGCATTTGGGTTGAAAACATGTTCTTCTAAAAGAAATTGAAGGCTTTCCAGCACCTTAATCAGTAAACCTTTATAAGTAAAACCTACTGCTGTCCTCCTTAGCCCTTCAGGAAGGATGGAAAGGCCCGGAATGGCAGCAGCGCTGTGCTGCACTAACCCTGGTGTGACACTGCCATGAAAAATAACAAACTGAACAGAGCTGTGTGACTCTTGACTGCATGACTGTCTGCATGACTGCCTTTGTCAAGCAGGTCCAGATTCTCTCTGAGATAAGAAGAAACATGCTTAATTTCAGAATAATCTTATGTAGAACAGTGGAAGTAGAATTAGCAAATTATTTTTGGAGCCAAAATGGAATGAAGAGGTAAAAGAGCAGGAAGAGAAGCCTTGGAAGTGATCACTTGCAGGGTTTTGAAGTTCCTTGTGTTGGTACTGTTAAAAAAATACCTAAATCAAAACACCAACATAAAAAACCTGCCTCAATTTTTGAAGGAAATGCAGAGCTGTATTTTGTATAGGTGTGAAGATGGCAGCATTTTGTATTTCAGGGATTTAGTGCTGTGGTTTCTGAGGCATGAAGAAAACTTCATTGTTGGGTGAACATAATTTGTGCTGTCTTTTAGTCAAAAAAGGAGTTGGGGCCCAGGTGGATCGAGGGTAGGGTAAAACTCGTTGATGTGCAGGAATACTTCAAATCATGCTTTGGTTAGGATTCCTGTACTGTAATGTTTACACCATTGCAGAGCAGTAATGTTTCAGCCATTACAATTTCCTGGAGTCTCAGCTGTGTCCAACTGTGAGAGCATTATAGGGTTGGGTTGCATGTCATGGTCACCTATTCCTAGATGTACGTAACAGAGCTGAGTGTGGTTTTCTGATTTGAAAGCCTCTTAAATATGTGTTTATGTGGTTTGCTGCATAGGAATTGGAATTGTAAAACATTTTAAAATGAACTACAAATATACATTTCTCTGAGCTGCAATCCCACCAATGAGTTATTCTGGGGAACAAGTGAAGCTTTTACCTGTGACTGTGTCACTTGTCCCAGCTGGATATATCGAAATGAACTTTGGTCAGTTAGCTGATTCTTCTTTTCTTAACTTTTTTTTTTTTTTTTTTTAACTTTGTTTTGCAGAGGAAGTACCAAGATTAATGCCAGAAGAGGGTAGCATGTATTATCCAAGGGTGCAACACTACAGAGAGCTTTTAGACTCCTTGCCTATGGATGCCTACACACATGGCTGCATCCTGCACCCCGAGTTAACAGTGGACTCCATGATTCCAGCCTATGCTACCAGCAGAATCCGTAGTATGTACTGGTCTAGATCTGAATGTCTGTAACTTAGTAGGTTGCTGCATTACATTCATCTTCTTTCTTAAGTCCACCTTAAGCACAAAATACTGAACATAGTTTATGAATTTTAGTTGCAGTCCTAGATGATTTCTGCATATACTTTTTATTGCTTGTGTATTTTGTTGTGATTTGAAAATGGGGAATGTTATTTTTGAGGTGTCTTTGGAGATAATTTTTGTACCATTTAAAAGGCAACCTTTTAGTTGATGCCGTTATGTTTCCTTCTGTGTATTACAAAAGAAACTAAATAGTTCTAGGACAAGTATCAACACCTGACAGCATGGCTGGATGGTGATTCCCTGTTTACAATTACATTCTGAGATCTCTGATTTTTTTGTCAATGTCAGTGGTTTATATAGTGTTGGGTTTTTTTGTATGATGTTTTAGAATGCTCTGTAGAACAAAGTCAAATACTGTAGAGTCTTTGAAATGTAATGCAACAATACTGTTATTAAGTCCATGGTATCATAAAAGGTGATATTGTGTTAGTTTGAGAAATTGTATTTCCAACAAAATGTCTTATCCTCCTCTTTAAAATTTTTGGTAAATCAGTTCTCTTACTAGCCACACTGTTATGTTGTCAGAAGTGAAGGCAGGCAGTTATTTTTCCATATAGTTGCATGATTGATGTTACTGAAGTAACACCGAATCATAGGATCATAAAATCATAGAATCATAGAACAGCCTAGGTTGGAAGGGACCTTAAAATCATATAGTTTCAGTGTCCCTGATGTAGGCAGGGACACCTTCCTCTAGGCCAGGCTGTTCCAAGCCCCATCCAACCTGGCCTTGGGCACTTCCAGGGATAGGGAAGTCCACTCCTTTCCAGATAGCTTCTCTGGGCAATCTGTGCCAGTGCCTCACCACCCTCATAGGAAAGAATTTCTTCTTCATATCAATCTAAATCTACCTCCTTCAGTTTAAAGCCACACCCCCTTGTTCAAGAGCATGAAATATTCTCTTAATCAGTGCATTGTCTGGTTTGGTGGTTTTGTTTTTGCTTTTTTCCCCGAATGTGGAAACAAACAGTTCCTAACTGTTTATTGAACAATTGTGCTTTACTCATGGGCATTGTGGATAGTTTTTCTGTTTTCACATGGTAATAATCAGTGCTTTTATTAGTTCACTTTACAACATTGTCTTCTGCTTTTCTTGCTGTATGTATTCTTCTGCTCTAGCTTCTGGTTGGTATAAATTGCTCTCAGTTTGCACATTTTCATAGTGGTAGAGATGACATTATTGTTCATCTAAATTGGGATGTTTTCTTATCTTTTTTTTCTTAAAGCATAGCGTACATATTTTAATTTGAAGCATTTTTTTGGAAAGCCTGTGGATGTTTCTTCACAATTCCTTTGGATGTTCAAACTTCTCCTGGATGGTTTTGTTTTCAGCTTGAAACAGGTTTTTTTCAGACTTCTAGGTATAATAAAGCATGAGCCAGTTGTGTACTATGTTCATGCATACCAAATCCAAGTAAGTAATTAATTGCATATGTAAGATTTTAGTTCCATGAGTACATCCTTTAATTTCTTCATACACTATATTGAAGGATGGCTTTCACAGTCACGTTGAAATGAATATATTAAAAAGTGAGTTTCTTATTCTCTAGAAAGAATTTTTATCAGTTTCATTTATCAGACTTAATTGTAACTAAACTTTATTATCAAGTACAAGTGAGAGGTGATTAATGGTCTATAATTACTCTTTTGTTCTTGATTTATGATTAGAAATACTTACATTTGGAAGATTTAGAAATCTGTCTTTTGATATTCTAGATTTATAAGTATGGCATTTTCAAGCAAAGCCCCATTTTAAGGAAAAGGCTATACATGTGTAATAGAAATCAGTAAAATCAACTTAAATTTTCACATCATTCCTTCTTTAAATCATGTAATGAATATTTTTCTAGGACATGCACACAGTTCTTAAAGAACATTTCCTAAAGGATCGCAGACTTTGGCATCACATTGTAGCTAAATGAAAACACCTTGGCTCCATATTCAGCGGCATTCAGGCTTTTGCTGTAAAATTATGCTTATGAGGTACAGTGACAAAAAATCTCAGTGTGGGCCTACCAGCACTTTCACATTGCAAACTGATGAGCTGAAGATGTGGTAGGTAAATTTCAAGAGCATTTAAGTTTTCCAAAATGCGTTGTATTTAAATTCTAACCTGGTGCAGATGCTGTATTAAAGCAGCATTTCCAATTTCTTTGGAATATTTATACACAGGAGATCGATCAGTTCCTGTGGATTGCATTATGAGTATGTTTGGATATCTAATATTTGTCATTCTTTTTTTTTTTTTGTTTGTTTGCCTTGTGTTTTGTTGGTTTTTTGGTTTTTTTTTTTTTAATCAGGCCAAATAAGTAACACAGAATCAGAATTGAAGAAGCTTGCAGAAGAAAATCCAGACCTTCAAGATGCCTATATAGCAAAACAGAAGCGCCTTAAGGTAAGAAACCCCTTGGTATGGGCCCCTTTATTATGAGCTTGTTAGTGTTAGATTTTTTTGGTCACAATATAAACATTTGTTTCACTTGTCATTACCAGTAATGTCATGCAGTAGTTTAACCCTTCAAGGCATGAAACAGTCTGTCTTCAGGTCAGCTACACACTTCCAAGTGTGTGCTGAAGTACTGGACTGGTCCCACTGACCTCAAAAGTAAGTACACATCAGTGCTGATGTTGGGCTGTTGAGCACCCAGTAGGGGTAGGCAAGCCTTAATATCTGGCACTTCTAAAGTTTTCTTCTGTTTTTTGAATTGTCACCAGTATCCATGTAGTATCCAGCTGACTGTATGGAGAAAATAATCACATTTTATGAATAAACACTGTAGTATCCTAAGTATAAGCTTCTCTGATACAAGTATCAACTTGGTATGAATATTAAAACACTAACCTGTATGTCTATTTAGTCTAAACTGCTGGATCATGATAATATAAAATACCTAAAGAAAATACTGGACGAACTGGAAAAAGTTTTGGATCAGGTTGAGACTGAATTGCAGCGGCGAAGTGAAGAAACACCAGGTAAGGAATTTTTCTTGTTAAATCCTGTTTATATTTCTCTTTGAGGATACTGAGTAAAGTTGTTGACAGCACCATTATAAAACAATTTTTAATGTGTCAGATTTGATAGTTTTAGTATATATTGATCTATACATCACAGAAGGGATCAGTACTGTTTTAAATACTAGCTTACTTTACTGTTCCAGTCAGTGAGTTCTCACTGTCTCGTGGGAGAGCTTGATCACATTTTCAGCAAAATTAGTATAATTAGCTGCACAATGTTTTAGTATTTGTATCAACAAAATCAGAAAAAAATTTAACTACAGAATGTTGATGTTATAGGTGGAGGCTTCAGTTCACTATAATGATCACAAACTTAATGTTTAACACCGGTTTATTATAATCTTGTGCAGATACTCTGCTGATATTTGTGGTATATGCCGAATAAGCAATCTGAATAATTGCTCTAATCATTAGGCAACCCCTTCCCTCCCTCTCTTAGAAAGCAGTCCTGTTTACCTGCCTCCATGCAAATGAACGTCAAATTTTTCACAGAATCACAGAATCATCAATGTTGAAAGAGCCTTTCAAGATGGTCTAGTCTGACTGTCAACCCAGCACCATCATAACCACACCTAAACCATATCCTGCTCTCTGCTGCCCTGGCCAACTTATTCCAATACCTGACCATTCTTTCAGTAAAAAACATTTCTAATATCCAATCTGAACCACGTCTGGTGCAACTTAAGGCCATTTCCTCTCATCCTGTTAAAAAGGATTGGCCCAAAATACAGACCCCTGGGGAACCTCACTTGTGACCAACCGCCAACTGGATGTAACTCCATTCACCACCACTCCTGGGCCTGGACATCCAGCCAATTTTTCACTCAGTGAAGAATGTACCCATCCAAGCCAATTTAACCAGGAGAATGCTCTGGGAGACAGCTTTACTGATGTCTAGATAATATCCACAGCCTTTCCCTCATCCAGTAAGTGGGTCACTGTTCATGGAAGGTCAGGTTGGCCAAACAAAACCTGCCTTTATGAACTCATGCTGGCTGGGCCTTTTCCCCTGGTTGTCCTGCATGTGCCATGTAGTGACACTCAGGACGATCTGCTCCATGATGTTTGCCAGTACCAAGGTCAAGATGACAGGTCTGTAGTTTCCTGGATCTCCCTTCTGACCCTTCTTGTAGGTGGGTGTTACATTTGCTAATTTCCAGGCAACAGAGACTTCTGTGGTTAACCAGCATTGCTGGTAAATGATTGAAATAATTGGGAAGTTTTTGACAGCTCCTTTCTTACTCTTGGGCACATCCCATCTTGACCCATATACTTGTGGGTGTCTAACTGGCATGACAAGTCACTAACAATTTTCTCCTGGATTGCAGGGGCTTCACTCAGCTCCCCATTACCAACTTCCAGCTCTGGGAGCTGGATATCCTGAGGACCACAAGTTTTGGGTGGTAAAGACTGGGGCAAAGAAGGCATTAAGTACTTCAGCCTTTTCCTCATCTCCTGCTGTGTTTCCCTCTTCATCCAGCAAAGGATCAGGACTCCTTAGCCCTCCTTTTGCTGCCAATGTATTTACTGAAACTGGTTTTGTTATCTTTAACTGCAGTGCCCAAATAAAGTTCCAGTTTGGCTTTCTTTCTAATTTTCTCCTGCATAATCCCTCAAGGATGTCTCCTTGTAGTTATCCCACTCCTTCCAGAGGTGAGACACCATCCTTTTTATCCTGCGTTCCAGCCTAAGTTCCCTGTTAAACCAGGCAGGTCTTTTTCTCTGACAGCATATGGGAACAACCTGTTCCTTTACCTTTAAGAATTCTTCCTTAAATCTTGCCTGTCCTTCCTGTACTACTTTGCCTTTCAGGACTGACTCCCAAGGAACCCTGTCAGTCAATCTCCTAAGCAGTCCAAAGTCTGCCTGGCAGAGGTCCAAGGTGGCAGTTCGGCTGGTGCCTCTCCTTACTTCACCCAGAACTGAAAACTCCATAACTTCATGGTTGCTATGCCCAAGGTGGCCACTGACCACCACATTAGCCTTGACTCCATTACTCCTTCTCCAGTTGAGAGTAAGTTTTCTTCTACACACTCCAAGAATCTCCTAGATTGCCTCCTCTCCACTGTGCTGTATTTTCAGCAGGCATCTGAAAGGCTGAAGTCCCCCACAAGTACAAGGGCTGGAAATTGAGAGGCTTCTGCCAGCGTCCTGTAGAATGCATCATCTGCCTCTTCGTGGTGGCCCGCAGGTCTGTAACATACTCCTACAAGGACATCTGCAATGCTGACCTTCCCCCTGATCTATACCCACAGGCACTTAAACATGTCAGCATCCTAAATTCTGTTTAAATGGGATTAGCCTTCTGCTTATTCACAGTGTGATTCAACTCCCAGTCGTGCTAATAGGTGTCCTTCCCCCGACTTCACTGGGAACTGTATGAAACATCAGTCAATATCTACTGCATCTGCTCAAATCAATAACTTTTTGCCTTTAGCTCTATAAATAGCTGTTGTAATAATTACTGGTTACTATCACAACTGTAGGTTTGAACCAGCAGTTGAAAATCTAGATTAAGTTTTCTACTGACTCAACCATCAAAGGTCACAGAAAATATTATAACTCATAAAGAATGGAAGAATTTTGTACAGCAAACTACGTCTGCCACCATTTCCAGCAGCCCCTTTCCTTTCTCTGCTACTGCCTTTTTAAGGAGTCAACTGATACAGTATTGATGAGCTTATGAAAACTGCTAGAATGACAATTTACAGGATTTTGTAAAACGTGGGGCTATTGCCCCTTGGAATTTTGTCTGAGGAGTTCCCCCTTTGGAGGTTTGTATTCTGTGCTTCTCCAAGTCCTGGTCAAAGTCAGGGCTCCTGCTTCTTTTGCAACTGCTTGAATCTCTCAATTACTACTGCTGCCACTGCAGGCATCTTTCTTTCACACAGGATAGATTCTTTGGTCTTTTCCATTATCTTATTTAATGCACTGGATGAGTTCCCAGGTATCCTTTCAGCAAACCAGGATACACTCCTTTTCTACAGAGGCATTTCTTCTAGACTTGCATAACCAGTCAAAATGGACTGGTACCAGCTTTGTGCCAAGCTGTTTCTTTTCTCTGGTGGAAAATGTGTTGGAAAGGAGATTGCAAAATTTCTCTGTTTCCTGAGGGGTGCTGCTGAGTGTTCGTGCCAGCATTTTTGCATGCCTGCTGTGTGGGACGAACTGCAAAAGTTACAAATGAGACAGGAACAGCATAGTCCTTCCTATTCAAGATCTAGGTTGGAACAGAGTACTTATGCTGGCAGCTGTGATAGCTGTGCTGGCTATCAAGTTTCATATCCTGTGTTTCAAAAGCTCTTGGTATAGTCAGTACACGTCAGCCCTTTCAGGTGGTGGTGGTTCAGATCCCTGACAGCAAAGTGTGACACTGCCTGGAAGGGCCTGCTCTGAGCCATCCCAGGAAGATTCACCTCTTTCCTTTGACTGGAGAGGGTACCTGGGGTCTCCATCTGTGCTCCTTACTAGTGGTGAGCAGTGTGAATATTTGTTGCTTCTCAAACCTCTCAGTGTAAAACACCCATGATTTGGGGTCTAAGAGACACAAAAGAGGGACAGGTAGACAAATTCTCTCATCTCACTGAGCTGATATGTTTGGTGCAAGTCAGTCTTTTTGACCTGAAAGCCTCTAACAAGTTAGCTGGAGTTCTTGAGTGAATGGCATAGAGCTGAGTGACCCAGGCAAGATGATAAATTCTTCAGACAAGTGAAAGCTTTTCAGTAAAAGCTAAACTGCCTTCCTCCTTTCCAATCCTGTTTAATTTAATCCAGATTTGAGAAATGTAGTTGAGGAAAATAAGTGTTTACTGTGGGTTTTAATTTATGAACCTGGAATGTGGATCTTTTTTCCTTAACAAATGTAGGCCAGGCTGCTGAGCCTAATACTACAATATTGTGCAAAGAGTGGACAGGGATTAGTAAAATACTCATTGATTAAAGTCATATTTTAGCTGAAGTGTTGTTGCTCTTTATTAGACGGTACTTTGAAGTAGCACTAAACTAAATGTGCTCGTATTCCTTTAGTTCCTAATGCTTTATGCTTTATCTCTGCTTAGAAGACGGAAATCAGCCTTGGCTCTGTGGTGATTTCTTCAGTCTGGCAGATGTGTCACTTGCTGTCACATTACATCGCCTGAAGTTCCTGGGATTAGCAAGAAGAAACTGGGGAAATGGAAAGCGGCCCAACTTGGAAGCTTACTATGAGCGTGTCGTGAAGAGAAAAGCGTTTTACAAAGTTTTGGGACATGTCAACAATATATTAATCTCGGCTGTCCTGCCAACAGCGTTCCGTGTGGCCAAGAAAAGGGCTCCCAGGGTTCTTGGCACCACCCTGCTGGTCAGCATGCTGGCAGGCGTGGGGTATCTCGCTTTCCTGTGTCTTCGGAAGAGATTTGCCAACATGGTGCTATCGATTAGAACCAGGCAAAATTATTTTTAGACCTTGTCTATCCCTGGTGGTGAGTGAAGGGCATCTCTACCCCCCAGGAAAATATCTTCAATAAAATATAAACGTTGAAGAACGATTATGTCCATGAATTAGAACGTTGTCACAGAGTAATCATCTCCTGCTGCTGTATAGTTGGGTTGGCAACACTGAGGTATTTTTCAAAAATATCTGTTGGGGGATGACAAAGAAAAGAAGAGACTTTCTTTTCAGCCAAGGGCCTATAACTGTGACAGTGCTTTGTTAAAGTGATTATTGTCTCCTTTACCCAGTAGCTGACCTAATTAAAATGCTTTTATTTATTAGATATGCAGCAATGTTACAGCTTTTTGCTGTAGATAAAATGCATTATTGTGCAGAAACCAGCATTGTTAAAACACTGAAAATAGCTCTTACTTTAAATGCTCAGAGTAAGATTTGTGCCTGTTGTGTACAGGACCAAGTTTCTCTGTACTGATTATTGTCTGTTGATTTGCAGTTGAACCTTTAGGAATGTGTTTAAAAGTAATCTTGTGAAGCCACTTTTGTCAGTGTATGTTCATGCAGCAGTACAGGAAAAGACCTGAAACGGGTAAGAACATCAGTGATTTGTGTACCACACAAGTGAAATTCTCCAGAGTCATCACTGGACAGCAGATACTAGAATTTTGCTGAAATACAAATGAGGGCAAAACACTTGACACTTGTCTTTCAAAAGCTTTTGGGCTTGGCTGTAAACTCTGGCAGAATCAAATCAAACCATCTTAGTGCACATTTGCTGCTTTCATTGGGGTGGCTTGATACAGTTGCTGTGGTAAGAGTGTCCCATGTACCCTTTTGAGTTTTACTCTGAGCACTGGCTATTTTTTGCACACTTCTTGGCAACATTAGCAATTGCACGTGTCTCCATAAAATGCTTGCCCACAATGTGCCACAGCCAACTAGAAAACACATGCACAGCAATGCCTTTTCATATAAGTAATTAAAAATAGTTCACTATCTGTCAGTCTGGTTAGGTAGCCCAGATTAAAGGTAAGGCTGAAATTTAGCAATCATTAAGCAGGTGATGCCTGTGTTTACTTATGGATAGGGGTTGTATTGATGGTAAGTAAAAAATACAGTAAGTTTGGAGACGATTTGTACTGCTGCTTTTTTGCAAAACTTCACTCTTGGAGCATGGAGGAAAGGTGTAGAAGACATTTTGATTACTTCCTGAAACTCAACAGATGCTGTGAGTTTTATTAGTTTTAACTAATTAATAATTAGCTCCCATTTCAACAAGAAATGTACATTTAGATGAAAGTAGACTTTGAATCATTTTGCGGCAAAAAAAGCGTTTGGGAAGGGCTGAAAATTCTCATGACAGTTTAGTAAAACTTGTATGCTCGATGAATGTTTGAAAGCCTCAGAGTTTTATTTACAAGTTGCACATAGCTGCAACAAACAAAGCATAACTTGAAGTGTTTGCCTATCAACAATCAGTGCTAACAAGCCTAAGTACATTTTAGGTCTAGTGCTGATGGCTGTGGTCTCTCTGCACAATTGCATTTAGGTGCCAAGGAGGCCATCTCAAGTTTGCAGGAAAGAACTGAGGCAGTTTCTGGGCAGTCTCACCATCTAACATATATCAATATGGATAAAATTATTGAATATGCCTGCTTATTATTTAATATTGTGCTAGTTGTCTAGCAAAAGTAGACCTAAATCTCATTACTCATTTTCAGTAATAAGAAACATCTTACCTGGAAACAATGTGCTTTTTTATTTGTCAAAAAGACAGTTTTATATAATTCTATTTCATGATCCAGTGGTTCTCAAGAACTTGTTGAATTAAATATGCTCTGTTTAGAAAAGCTTTATTATCTCTAGAGTGGGTTTAATCCAACAATACTATTAATGTACTGGCAGCTTTAACTGAGTTTGTTGTTTGTGTGTTGCAGTTCGTCAGCATTTACTTGTAGCTATCAAATTACACTAAGTTAATAAACACAGAGTAAGACCTGTAACTTAATGCTTCCAAGGCATGTATTTCTGTCAGACCACCTGTAAAATATAATTTGATCAAGTCACAGTAAAATTAAATATATAGGACTTAGTCTTCCTTAGAGTGAAGTGACCACCAGATGTCAGTGGTCCTCCAGGACTCTGCTCTGGCATGCCTCTGAGGCAGGAAAACGCTACTTTTCAGAGAAAAAGTTTGTGGTCTTAGCATTAGAGGGTTGTAGGCACCCTCATCACACCAGCAGTCTCTCCAGAGCTCTGGAAAGAACTCCATCTACCACAGTTTTTTTCTCTGATATCTGCCACTTATGCTTGTGTAGTTTCTATACTCGGTAAATGAGAGGCCAAAGTTGAAATAATATTTCACATGAAAATGAATGTTACTGGACAACAATTAAACTTGGCATCTGCAAGGACGAGCGTGGATAAAATTTTACTGTGGAAAAGTTTGGATCCCTGGTTTGATTCATGTCTGTTAATTCAACTGTTCAGTCAGTATCCTACTTATTTTCACAGCCCGAAGTACTCTGTACATTGATTTCTGTACAGGTGGCAGCAAAAGGCTTATCCATGATTATATTCCTCAAAATAGGATGAGATTTAGAAGAACATATGCTGCATTTGGCTCTTTGTGCAGGACAGCTTTGGTGCTTATAAAGTTTCTTTGCAGCCTGGCTTATTTTCTTTCTGGTAGCTCTGTATACTATTTTGATTTGGTACTGAAGCAAACTTCTAGTTTTCATTTACTATTTGCTCTCATATCATGGATCAGATATATTTGATATCTTTATGTGGGACCTGCACAATAAACATCGGTTTTAAGACCACTTTCTAGTCTGGTTTATATCTTCTGTGTCAGTAAAACAAAGCACATTTGAGGATTACACAGTATTGCTGGAAGGACTTTGATGTTATTCAAGAAGAGAAGCCCTTGAACAGGTTTTAAACCAGTTTAAAGGTTGCCTTGCATATATAGGAAAACAGCAGTAACAATGATGGTTTATTTGGTTTTCTGTCTGAGTTGTATATGAGGTCCAACAGGAGCTATTTGAATAAAGTAAAAAAAAGAAAGCTGTTGAGCTGCAGCACTGGTGCTCCTTTCTTAAGATGCATGACAGGCACATAATGTGTCCACAGTGACATTGTCATGGGGAGACTAAATGGTGTGCCCCATTAAATGAGTGTTAGACTGGCCATAAACTAAGCTACCTCTTTTTTTTTTTTTTTTTTTTTTTTTCTTGCACTGTAGGAGTATTGTTAAGCAGAGGAGGAAATAACAGTATGTGAGGCTTGCATATGTTGCCTCTCAGTATCTTGAAAGTCAGGGACGCTGCAAGGGTCATGTAGACAGCTGGTAGGGTTTGAGTTTCTGGAGATTATGACACCTGTAGTCTGTGCACCAAGTTTGAGGTGGCCTTGATGCTTTGGCATTAATCAGAAGTGTTGACAGAGCTCTTGCAGTGGAAAGCTTATGTCTAAACAGATCAGAGGCAAAAGTGAATACAAAGGTAAGTACAGCAAGTATAAATTGCCTTGTCCGGATTCACAAAGCCATACATCCATTTCTGCATGTCACATTTTTAAAGGCTTTTTTTACTTAAGTCTGAATTTTATGGGAGCAAGGAGCTACTAAGATTTAGAGAGCAGATTGGCATGCCCTAATGCATGAGGATTAGAGGGAGCAGCAGATGGAAAGTAGGTGAAAAGTAGTGGGTCTAGCTAGCTGGAGCACACTGTGCTCTGCAATATGGTATATGACATTATTGTTTGCTGAGACCTCCTTGTTAACTCTCTGTTTAGCCAATGTTAGACAAAGAGGTGTAAGGTTGTGCTTAGGCAATTTATATGATGTACTGAGGAAGTCAAAAGCATGTAGAAAAATCCCAAAGAAAATATGCTGTGTTTTGTTCCTTCTTTATAAAGAAATTTTTAGTTTTGATGCAGTACCAAATCGTAAAGTCAGGCACTTAAAACTCAGGAAATTCCAGAAGCCAGAGTTCTTACAATACTGTTAACTCACTCATACAATGCTTCAATTGCCTTTTTATTTCTGTTTTTCTTTCTAAGTTACAATCATGGTGCTTAATTTAATGTGAAGTTAAAAATGTTGCACCATAAAATAGGCTATGGATAAGCTTAGTGTTGTGGGAAGAATCTGTTGGAATTAGCAGAGCTGAAGACTTAACTGTTTATGTGCTTTACATCAGCATTAGTATTCACTACAGTCTTAAATACTCATAAATAATTATAGAAAAGTGTATTGTGTAAACTAACACAATAGCATAAATCAATATTAACCTACTTTATATATACTAATATATATTGATATTCTATATACATGCACATTATAGTATCCCTATTTGTCCCTTTCCTATTTCATTTGCTAAAAATGGCTAATTGACAATTATGTATTTTTATGTATTGTTTGCCTTTATAAAATAAATTTGCATTTATAAAGGTAAAATTATGAAAATTTAATGAAATTGTAGAATCATACAAAGTTTTGGGTTGGAAGAGACTTTAAAGAGCATATAGTTCCAACTCTGCTGCCATGGGGAGATTTGTTTCCCTTTCCTTATTTACTCTGAGAGCATTATAGCAGTATTTGAAAATGTTGGTTACATCATGACTGTAGGATTTGAGAATAAACACAGACATATTTTGTGCTTCATGTGTAGCTGATCATCCAGATCACAAGCTGAATGCTACTGCGTTTGGACTGAATAGAAAGTTTTAGCTGTTGAGAAACAATTGCCATCCTGAAAAATTGTTCATTTAAGGCTTGTTTCAGAAAGGTTACCTAACTTCAAGTGTTTAAGCAGATGATGTCTGTGTTTCTGTAAGCAGCAGAAAACAGAGCATTCATAGAGCCAAACCAGATGTGAGGGGACCTCTGGTCTGTCACCTGCTGCCTGAGGCATTCACCTTACAGGAAATAGAGTCCTTCTGCCTCACTTTGTATTGAAATAGGTAAAACTCAGCCATGGAGACAAAAACTCCTCTCATAGATGCAGGCCCTATGCAGTAGGGTCAAGCTCCTCCTTTCTCAGCACAAAACATGTCTGTCTTTATAGAAATGAGAGGCCATTCCTTTGACAAAAGGTATTTTGGACATGTGGAGGCTGAGACTGTCAGTCATTCAGCAGCTTGATGGAGAGCAGGGCCTGCCACAGGGCTAGCTTCCTCTGCCAGCTATGTTTAAAAGCCAGCACCAGCTGGCAAATGCCAAGCTCTTGGTAAGGATGTCTTTAGGTGCATAACACAGGTTTGGGGAAAGGGAAGGAATTCCAGACTCTGGAGCCTAAACAAAACCAAGAAAAAACTGTCCAGAGAAGTTCCATCACTGTAGCTTGTGGTCCAACTCCATGTGGCTTTTTGACAGGTGAAAAGAGGCTTTTGGATTGCTGCTTCTGAGGACATATTGTGGTAACTTACTTCAACTATTTAACAGAAGTCAGTGAAAGGAAGAATAAATATCTGTCTCTGTTGAATACATGGTGAAGCCAGCTTCCTGATACAGATATTTAAGTTGGATCACTGTTCAGACAGGTACTGTGAAAGCATATGTTTTGAACTGTGTAATTCTCCTCAAACACCTTTACACAAGCCTAGACACCAAACTAGAAAAATTCAAATTGGAGGTCTGGATTGCACCCCAGATTCAGAGGCAGTAAAAATAGAAAGACCTATTGTTTGAATTTTTAGGTCTTCAAACAGAAATACTTCCAGAGACAAAGATCTCACAGCAAGTCTGTGCCAGATGCTCTTGGTCCAAATTTTGTGCCTTAACGATTTGTGTACCCTTCTATTGTGCTGAATTAAAGACAGCACTAAAACAAAGAATCCACTAAATTTTACAGAGGAAACAAAATTGGCTGATGTTGCAGTAATGGAGGTATCAAGATTTCAGTTTCTAACAGAGAGCCAAATTCAGATCTGGTATGAGTCATTGCTACAAAAAATGTAGTGGTGCATCTACTTACATGGGATCTGAATTTGATTTTAAAGTCATTATGCCATGAATCACGTTTTACAACTTTGCCTTGACAAGTTTTATTTTAATCAACCTATTTGTTACAGAGACAATGAAAGCTGTACAGTATCTTTCTGAAACAAAGGAAATATGCATAACTTAAGCTTTTAAAAGCCGTGTAAGCTTTTAATATCAGCAGTATATACTAAGTCAAAAGTTTTGGAATATGGAGTTATTTTTGGAATAAAGAATTCTTTTAAAACAAGTCCAAGAATGTATGTTTAGGACTGATTCCAGAACAGCATCATAAATTTTTTATTCTTTGGATTTGAAAGAGAACCAAAAATCTATAGCTGACTTAGTTTTTCTGTTGTTAACTGCCAATTGTAACTGTGATACAAGGAAGCTCCAGCAAATAAAAAGACAACTGATTTCTCGTTTATGTAAATATATATGTAGTATACAAAAAACAACAGTGCTCATTTAATTTTCTTAGGTAAAGCATATGGGATAAGAGTTCTGCCTCTTGTGTGTTTTAAGAAATTAACAGCGTCTTTTTCATGCAAAGTAAGAGATGGAAATATTCCCAAAGTGGCTGGCAGGACAGCAACATTGGCAACATTGGCTGAGGCTGCAGTTCCACACCCAGAGCAGCCCACAGAAGTGGAAGTCCAGCAGCAACTGAAAGAGGCTCATTGCAGTCCAAAAGCGTTCTGTGACAAGTGGGACGAGAAGTAAACCAAGCTTCAAACCCAGTGCAAGAAGTAGCTGTGCTTGAAGTCAGAAGTCCCTCAAGCTGGTTGTAGATAGATGCAAAATGTGTTCCTAGCATCTCTGTCTAACTTGGAATGAATTATCTCGGTGTTTACACATTATCAATTACTGTACCTGTTGTTAGTCCAGGGGTAATACATTGAGCAAACTTACATATGGAGTTCTGGAATCAGGAAAAAGTTTAGCTGAAATCTGTATAGAAAATGAATTGAAGATGTATTTGTGAAGAAAAGCATATTCATATCCTGCTCACAGCAAGGGTTAGTTCTGAATTGTGGTCTTTAGCCTCACACTTTACACTGACATGCTTCAGCACCATTATGTTATGGGAGAGAAAAGGGATGGGGAAGATAGTAAAGGAGACTCAGAAAGAGGACCATAAATGGTAAGCTATATTAACAGATATCCTAAGGTTTATGCTTTGTTTGGTTTTTATTGGCTTTTTAATAAGAAAAAACCCCTACACCTGTTAAAGTGGTACACTGCAATGTGTGCATTGCTGTCAAGAGGGAAATGCAACCACATCACAGAGATGTTCTCTGTTGATGAAAGAGTAGAGCTTTTGCTTTCTGTGCATGAAATTTTATCTGTACACCTCTGCTGGGGAAGAGTTATGTGAGGGGACAAGCATTGTTATTACATGGTTCATTGACTTATTCAATAATGATTCTCTTTGATGAGAGATTCTGTACTTCTGTCACAGTTGAAAACACTAATTCAAGATAGCAATTTCCCCGCTTGCCTCCCTTAACTATTTATTAGGTTTTACCAAATTTTATGTTTTTGCATGTATCATAATTAATCTCACCTCAAGACCTTGCCTCAAAAGTAGTTTTGTTCTCCTACACTGCAGTCCTTCATGTCATGTTTGTTTGTACAGGACTGGTTCTAACCTGGGCTGTTTGCTGTATAACCTGCAGCTCCCCAGGCTCCTGCTGGCTGTGGACACTTTGTGTAATGTTTCACCTTAGAATCCTAGAATCATTTAGGTTAGAAAAAATCTTTAAGAAAGATCATTGAATCCAATGTTAAACCAGCACTGGCAAGCCCACCACTGGACCGTTTCCCTGAGTGTCACATCTACACATCTTTAAATACTTCAGGGATGGTGACTTAACTGCTTCCCTGGGCAGTCTGTTCCAGTACTTGACCACTCTCTCCATGAAGTTTTTCCCAGTAGCCAGTCTGAAGCTCCCCTGGTACAACTTGAGACCATTTTCTCTTGTTTTCCAGAGCATCACCTGGTGGAAGTCTCTACAGAAGTGCAAATGCTTACTTCTCTAGTTTGCACTTTAAAAATTTTCACTTCTGCACTTGCAAAAAAAAAATATTGAACAAAGGATAGATTAAAAAAACCTGAAGCACCAGAAGAGCTAGTTAGCTGTTTCAGAACATAAATTGACTCCTTCCTCAAGCTGAAGGAAAGGTCAGTAAGCTCCTACATGTACTTTTTTTTTTTTTTTTTTTTTTTTTTTTTTTTTTTTTTTTTTTTTTTTTGTGTGTGTTTCATGTGAGACAGCTAAATTTCAGATGGGTGCAAGTGGTGGAATTTTCCTTTCTAGCTCAGACATGCCAATGTTTTAGGGAGTTTACTTGCCTACACTTGAATTTTTGCTGATGAAGTGTGGTCACTGTTCTTCATCGAAAGGAGCTCAGTACAAGTACGTGGCTTATGCTCAACAGTGTTTGGGTAAGACATTTGCATAATTTTCTCAAGTGTCAGCGACTCCACACTGTTTGCCCAAGTAGCTTTAAGAAAACACTAGATGATTTTCCAAATGGTAGTCCCTCTGTTTGAATATGAACCTTAATGGCCATGTTTAAAACAGGGAGTTTTTATATATGATAAACTATTTTTTCTTTAATCTCTGGAGTCTGAATGATTTGGCATATACAGAGGAAGAGAAGGTATGGTTCCTAAAATATTTTTTTTCCAGACCTTTAACAGAAACAGCACAACATAGAAGGATGAATGAATAGCCTCTGCTTCATAATTTCAACTAAAGCTCTCTTCTGATAACCTTTGACATAACTAACAAGAGAAAAAGGTATTTTATTCTGTGAATTGGGTGTAAATCCTTAAGCTATTAGTTAATACTTGTTGCAATTTGGCCTTATTTGGATGCTTCCTTGTATTTCAAAGACACTAGAGAGCTTTTAATCTGCCTTGATACATTTTTTTCTTCTTCCTCATTACAATAGTTGACATCCTTGGCACAGCCTGTTTAGAACATTGTCAGCTCTTTTGAGTTCCTCTTTTCCCTACATTTGTATCTAGGGAAAATATAGCATAGACTGTGAAAGTGCTGAAATATGCTTCCATAAATTCCCATCTTTGTGTCTTTGTGAAACTTCTGTCTTCCACTCTCCTTTTCACACGCCTTTGTAAAAGTCCATTTCAAGGCCATACCCAAGTCCTTCTTTAGTCGTGGAGATCAAAGGGTTTGAAAACATGGCCTCCTAGTTCATACCCAGAAAAGTCTTGGATCTTTGCACAGGTTGCTTTGAAAACTGCTACCATGGAAGAAACCCATTTCATTTATCACATAAAATCCTATCTCCTCCTCCTCCAAGAAAAACTTGTCTGTTGTCAAAACTTTCTGCCAGTTTGTGTCTTAAAATAAGTTTGGCTTTTGGCCCCCCATCATTTGTCTCGAAAAAAAGCAAAACCTTGGTTTTCTGATGGTTAAAATTTTGAAACTAAGGTTATTTTCAAATTTCATAGCTCAGTCATACCCAGTTGTCCTTGTGTACCACTAAAGTTACAGTTTAAACAAGTTTTCCTTCTTCCTGATATATATTTCTATTATGTATCTATAAGCAATAAAAATGCCCTATAAAAATAGCAGAACAAAATAGTAGAGTAAAACTATTAAACTGATATATTTTATAGAAGGGGAAAAGAAAATTTCCACAGGATGCCCTACCTCAACAAATATTTTCCCCAAAGGTGAGATTGTAAGCAAATACCGGTACTTGGAACCCTTACTTTCAAAGTGTGTTTACTAACTAAAAGTCTGTTACACAGGAGGACACAAGTGAGAGCAGTATTCATTGCAAAGCCAGTATTTTCAGTAACACGGTAATAAAGTTAAAATACTTGTAAAAAAAAAAGAAACCAATAGAAAACGAACTAAAACCAACCCACAAAAACCCTTAAAAACCCTTTTAGAAAAACAGTGCAACTCAAATGAATTCTCTTAGCAGTAATAAATAAATAGTGATTTCATGACACTATTTATTTACTGTCATTGAGATTTTATCTTGGATCAAAGTATGTAAACAAACACACAATTCCACCAGTTTTGGAATTAAATACAGGACTGGTATTAAAATTATAATTCCTGTTGATACAGAGTATAATCCAGCCAGAAACTTAAATTAAGGTTGAATCACAAGCCATCCCTATTGCTATAAACACCCTTGCTGTATGTAGAAACCACTAAAGAGTACTTGTTCAATTCTTCTTTTTGTTAGAAAAACACGTTTACTCATCCCATTTATTTCATATTGTTCTAATTATCCCAACAATGTGATCATTCACAAAAGGCATTCTTGACAATGAAGAAAACTGTGATGAATTATTAAAATAAGAACTGTAATTTCAGACTCTACTTTTGAAAGCTTCTCTCTGGCCCAGAAGATGACATCATGTGTCAGTGACATTGGCAGCTTCAGAGTACTGTACACCAGCCACGACAAAATAGTTTCAGTCCTAGTTTAACAATAAATCATATTGCTATGTAATTAATTTCCAGATTATCAAAAACCATTAATGCGTCTTCTCAGTAACCCCTCCTGAGGCCACAAGGCATCACTGAATAAGCCTGCACTGCTCAGGAGTGTTGAAGCACAGGCAATGGAGAGTGCCTCCAAAAACACAGCAGGAGCTGGTGAGCATGGGAGAACCATGTCCCTGAGCTGGGTGACCATGGGACAACCACATTCCTTTGCCCGATCCTGCTATTAAGAAAGTGCCGTTTTTCTTTTACTCTTCAATGTGGCCATTTCACAGATGCTTTGCTGGCCATGAGTGGCAGGGTGTGGGCAGCAGGAGGCTGGGGGGGGGGGGGGGGGGGGGGGGGGGGGGGGGGGGGGGGGGGGGGGGGGGTGTGTGGCATGAACTGCCCTGTGCCAGCCACAGATGATTTTGGGACTGGCATGAACACCCTGGTGTGTGCCACCACTTTGAGCAGTTGGAGGAGCCCATGGGCCCGTCTGCAGGAGTATTTTGGGATCAAAATGGAGCACTGCTGCGGGAGAGCCCATGTACACCCCTAAGGGACTGTGGCAGCTGGGGCAGGGGGACACCTGAGTGACTGTCATCAGCACAACAGAGCTCTACAGGGGAGGCTATAGATGTGTTCCTGGTCAGGGCTTTCTCTTTCTGCAGCCTTGCAGACACTGTGCCTGTCTCTGAGTCGTGTGCTGGATCCCTGCAGCCAGTAGCACAGCAGCTGCAGTGACACACCAGCTGAGGATCCATCACCTTGTCCCACTCTCCATGCCCTGGTGTCATGGGTGCTGACTGGGAACTGGCCAGAGAGCATCAGGCTGAGTTTTTCACTTCGATGGAGAGCACTGTTTGGGCCAATGGATCAGAAATTCTGTCTTCAGAGCAAGCAAACCAAATCCCAATATGTCCATGCATGGGCCTGTGAGCTTTGCTCAGGATTGAATTTAGTGCATCGGGTTAAAAAGCACAGGTCAGACTCACAAGAAGAGTCATGCCTGGCAAGGAGCTTGTTGTCAGAAAACAGTTATCACTGTTAAGTGTATGGATGAATAGCAAATTAGTGCTTATCCAGTTCTTTTGCTGTGCCAAGCCATTCCCTCTTGGCTGTACAAAGGAAAAATGCTTTTCCCTAAAAGGTATTTTTGTAATGAGAAATCTGCACAGCATGGCTTCATCTATGAATACTTAAGATTTAATAAAATACAGAAGTAAAGCACATTTATTATCTGTACATCATTACAGAGTAGGTACAAATATATTTTTCAATATGTGTTCTTTTGGGATATCTGCCATTGAATTAGATTGCACTTCAAGGACCTGTTTGCAGTAAGTATTTTCCCGTATGGACACTTTGAAATATTTGTTTTTTCACAGTTTTAGAAAAAATACAATATATTTAACAGTAGAAAGTAAGAAAATAGCCTTTGGCTTGGGATTCCTTTGGATAGTGTGCTTTAACAAGTGTGTAAATTTTGTTTTCTTTTTGGTTTGTCGAAAAACCCATACATAAGGAAAAAACCCATACAAAAGGAAAAATAATATTTGATTTTAGTGACATAATAATAAATCTCATAGCCTGCTATTAAAACACAACTTATGCCTCTATTTCCATTATCATGTACATGGTGCCATTTTCAGTTTTTTACTCCCAGTGAATTTCTAATTCTTTCTCATCAAATTTTTCTGCTAATTGGCACATGACTTACTGCTTTCCCAGTCCAATCCTGGGTGTCTGGAAGACACCAGACACTGGGATATGGAGCTGTGTCCCTGCTCCTGCCCAATCCAGTGTGGTTAGTTCTAGTTGGGTTTTACCTGGAGCACTCAGCTGACGAGGGATGATCTCCCTCCTCATGTGAAGGTTTAAAGAACAAGCATTGAGCAGTGCTGCAGGTGCAGTAAAATTTTTTAAAAAAAGAGTGTTTTTTCATTTTGTTTCATCATACACAACTCCAAAATGCAAGAAAAATACAGTTAGAAACCTCGCATTGTTACATGCCAAATTATCTGTAGAATTGCTTTTATTGAACTTGACAGGTAGTGAAGAGGGATTTTATGGGTAAAAATACATCTGTAATAACACTTATTGTTTCTGATATCAAGTATGGTTACAGCTGCTGCTTGAAAATTCATAAACACTGCAGTGTTTGAATGAAGAACTGTAGGGCAAGTAAATAACAAATCACTAGAAAATATTTTAAAATGTGATTGTGGCAACTCAAAATGAAAAATCTTTGGACTCATGTATAAAAAGGTAGACCAGATACTACTTTTTAAATGATCAATTTATTATGAGGTCAGTGATTCAACAGGAGACACAAAGAACTATAAAAGGGATAAGTAAAAGCAAAATGGAAAGATTCTCCTATCTTCTTTCTTATTTCATATTTAGTTTTACCAATTATGTAATCTGATGGAAGATTTAACAAGGTCTATAAATGTTTCAAGTCATCAGGCTTAAAATGGAAACATTAGAGGGATGGTTGCTCCACTAGAACATGATTTTGAATTTGAGATATCCTATATAGGAGATATCCTATATATGCCAGAATGAATCATTTTAATGTCACCTATGGTAAAGCATAAAACATCAATCTTCTTACCCCCTTCATCCCCTTCCTCCTGTGATAGAAGTAATATTTGTATCTCACGTTTGACTAAATCATTCCCATCTAATTAGCCATAAAGCTTCCAGGAAACAGACAGTCCCTTACTTCCTTTGCTAGCTCAATTTCAGTAGTTAATTGCACTTCTTAAAAATGAAGATCTGAATCTATGTATTTGAAGTGTGTTTTAGATTATAATCTTCCACATTTAAATAAGCCCAGCTGTGCTTATCATCACTTCAAACCCACTCAGCTGAATGAGCATGAAACCACACAGATGCTTGTCCTTAAAGACAATGACTTCCATGTCCAGGTCAAGCTCTAATATCCACAGTGATGGATGAGGAGCTGCAAAAATAGTTAATGAGTACACTGTGATGACATGACCGTTGGGATGACTGTTGGGCTGTTTGTTTAGTTAAACACTGGGCTGTAAGAAAAGCAAATGAAGAGAAAAACTGCCAGAGATAAGCTATATCTTGGTAAACATTTAAAGACAGTTACACAACCAGGAGAGAAGAGGGCTTGTCCTCCCTCTTAACTCCTTCTAAGGAAAGAAAGGACAGAAACTGAAAAGAGTCTGAACTTAGAAGGTATCTCACTTGATCTACAGAACTGATAAGCCTTGGGAAGAGAGGAGAACTAGGCCATGACATAAGCATCTGTTCCAGTATTTGTTGTTTTAAAGCCCATTTTATGCTTTGTGTATGAAAACAAGCCAATGGACTTCAGAGAACTGATGCTGTATTAGATTGCTCTCTTGTCCTGAACAATGTCTAGGAAGAAAAGATAAGATTAGAGGAATGATGAAAATTGCTCTGAAAAAAGTCCCAGCTGACGATGGCTTGTGGCACAGGGACTTCCTGAGGCAGAAATGGTTTCTGAGCATTTAATGCCCCTTGTGAATTTCTTGTCAATGTACATGTCAGTGTCTTCTAATATCTATGTACACTTCTGGCTATCACTATCTTGTGTCAAGGAGTTTTGTAACTTACACATTTGTGCATATATTCTTTTTGTTTGTTTTGAGTCTTCCACTTGATGGCTTTAAGGCCCTTCTCACTTGTCAGAGAAAAAGCAGTGAAAAAATATTTCAGCATCTGTTGACAGCAACTTCAAATACTGATAATTCCTTCAAAGAAGTATTTCTGTCCTTTTGAGGTCCTTTAGGCTCTAAGCAGGTACTCAGCCAAAAGACAGATTTGCAAGTTTTTATATCAAGTGAATCCTACTTATAATAAGCCTTAATTGAGTTCTATATCTATATCTATCTATGAATGGAATCTTGGGCTACTCATCACAAAACTGAAAATTCCTTTTTTAGGAGCAGTAAAAACCTGGTACATGATACATAAACATATACCCCTTGAGACACCCTGAAGAAACAGAAGCTTTGAGGACCATTCTTCTAAGAAACATTTGGACTGGAGAAAGCTGAAAATGGGTTTTTTAATAAACCCCTATTATGAGATCATAATTTGTAGATTGAAATAAAATCCACATTAATATTGGTAATAGAGTATTTGTCATTTCTTTCTATTAGTAAAGTGCAATTTTAAACTGGTCTCTGCTATAAGTTGAAGCCAATGGTTTATGATGTCAGTGACTAATAAAAATAGTGGACTGCTTTCCTTCTTATGAAATGCCTCCTAAGTCATAGGTAGGTAGCCAGCAGCTCTTGGTTATGTGAGTATAACTTTCCAAAACTCAGTGAAGTTAGCCCAGATTTTCACTTTTCTTTTATTCTAGTGTCAAGGCATCACCTCATCTTGCTCTTTTATCAGAGACAGGATTTTCTAAGAGCTCTTTGCAAACTGTAGAATCATTTAACAGGCTGATTAATCAGGTGTACAGACAGCAGCTACAAGTTCTGTTCTCAGTAAAAATCTGACATCCCTTTACACTAGTTTGAAACTAAATTCTCTCTAATCCCACCCGCAGCTGCCAGGTAAAGCAATCAAGTCTATGTTGTTTATAAGGAAATGGTTCCTTCTTTATTTTGTGGGTGATACTTTAGGTGATACCTAAAGTCCTTGCAAAAAAATCCATACGTTCCCTTTTCCTATTACAGCTTGAAAAAGTCAATCTAACTGGTAATAATTTCACTGTGTTGTATTTCTCCATGCCTGAATGTTAACATTATAACCAACAAATAACTAACAAAAGCCAAGGTACACTTTATTGTAAAGTGCAACTTCCTCCCTCCTTTGGAAAATGGACTTGGCATGACTTTTTTTGTCAGCATGTATTGCCGTTATCCCATCTTCTGCCAGTGTTTATGGATGGAATGACATTTGGATTTTAAGTAGAAATTTAAGAATGTATACCCTATCACTAATTGCCGACATGCTCTCCCACTGTATTCTGGTATAAGAAAATATAAATGTAGTGCTGAAGTAATTATTTCTGCCATGACATGTGAGAATAATGTTAGTTTACAAACTTCAAACTTTTCTCCCTTTCTCAAATGGATGATATGGATATTTTGTTTTTTTTTTTCTCATTGACATATCTTATTTAAAGGAAATGAAAGATATAGCTCTTGTTCTTTTCCAATGCTGGGGTGAATTTATTTGCACTTGATTCTCATTAGTCAACTTGATAGCAAGTAACACCAACAGCTGGCAACAAACTGAGTACTTCTACTTCCTTGGAGATACTGATAGACTCGACTGCTCATGAGGGTAAGGCTCATTAATGATCAGACCTTGCTGTTAAATTAAAAAAATACTTCACTTGTACTTTCTGTATATTTTGTGGGGATATGTAAATTTATAAGCAGTATATCAATATATCAATATCTCAAAAGTCTAAGGACACATGGGAAAAAGCCAGTTTGGAATTGATATGGGGGACTTCAAGGAATTCTTCAACCTTTTTTCTTCCATTTTTTCCTTTTTACTCTGAAGAATCTTTTGTCTTCCTCTGATTAACCAAAGAATGAGGCAAACAAATGAGACTGCAAGTGGTGGATTTCTTTTCAGAATGGTTTTTAAGAAGTCCTTTCCTCAAGCTGGGCATTGACTATTTACAGGTAGAAACCAGTGTGTGATTAAAGGAAAATATCATGCTAGGAATTAAAAAGTCTTGCTAAATGCTGCAAGGTCAGGAATACACATTTAAAAAGAGATATTTTTCCCCAAATTGTCACAATCTCACTGGTTTTCAAGCTGCACATATTCCATGAATAGTAAATTTTTTCTGTCTTCACTTATTCATCTTTAAGATGTTTGTTCCCTCACAGAAAGGTAAATTTTAAGTACAAGTAAATGTTCTAAGGTCTGAGATTCCAACCTGAAAGATGCCACAAGAAGCTATAAAATACTTATCTTTGCCATGCAATCTTTGCCAGTGTAGATCATCTTTTTGAATTGAAGTTATCGTCAATGAAACCAAGCTTTCGTTTACAAAAAACACATCATTTCAGAGCAAAGAGTAGGAACATGTGGTGTTCGAAAGCAGTCAAGTTCTCTGATACTTATCAACAACAACACTTTCTTGGAGAGAAACATGATAAATGAAAATTCTGCACTGCCTTCCAGGAAGGGTTCAGCTCCTCTGAAGAGGAACATAAGTTCAGAAAGAATCACTGATGAGCCAAGGGAAACATCTGTGGTTAGTTAATGTAGTACAGATTAAACAGAGTAATTGCAAGAAGATGATTGTGCAGCTAAATGATTTCAATACAGCATTTTAATTAAATTCCTTATGCAAAAGACTTGCAACTTTATAATATTGCAGCATGTAAGGAAACAATGGTGAAGAAAAAGAAACAACAGTTGAGGGATTTTCTCAGCTAATTTTTTAATTAACTGCTGGCATGTTTACAGTTTGTACCTACATGCATACTGACTAGGGGACTGTGTGCTGGAGATACCAGTTTCCTAAAATTTCTCCCTAGAAGGACCAATGTGTAACTCAGCCTTTTTTTACACCTAGGCAGCTATAATCCTGTCTAAGGCCTCATTGTTAGTTTCATTTAAAATATGTATCTAATGCACAAAAGGCTTACTTTACCCCTGAGAAAAGAACTCTTCTTTTTATTCTCTATTTTGCTGGCATTGCAATAAGTGCAACATCCTTAATCTGAGATGTGGTAGTGGGAATCTCCTTGGGATGCAGCTGGTGAAAACTAAATGGTCTGAATACACTTATTTTTACTTGTAGTACTCTTGCTTTACCTATACATTAAAATTTCCCCTGTTTTTGCTTTCCATTTATAATCTTCTTTTCCTATAACCTTTGAGTTCATTAGTCACTATTTGCTGGGGTTTTTGCAACCATCTGAGTGATGGTTATGTTTTAGAGCTTCCAGGGCTCAAGATGAATGGCATTACAGTGCTTGGCTATCACATCAGCTGAATGGTTGTACCCATAACGGGGAGTGTTCCCAGCCCATTGCAAGTGAAAACTGAAAAACCTCCTCAAACTGAGATGAAAATCTACTCAGCAGGTCAGAGCATGGTGTTAATAGTGCCAAGGTTGTGAATTCAATCCCTGTATGCACCATTCACTTAAGAGATGGTCCTCATGGGTCCCTTCCAACTCAGAAAGTTCTGTGATTGTCTAAAAGATGTTCAAGTGAACACAATTAACTGCTGAAAGGTAGAGTTTGAAAGTTGCTCCTGGCCTGTTCCTGCAGCTCATCTAAGGCACTGTATTTCACTGAAATGTGGTAACTGAACCTGGTGTTTGAGTCTTATGATAAAGAAAGTGAGAGTCAGATGGAGTAAGAACAGTCCAGTTGTTTCCTCAATAGGCTTTCTTACTTGTCAAACCAGAGTTCCTAATATGATGAGGGGTGAGCTGAGGATGTTTTTTACTAGTACATTTGTCAATCCACACAGTGTTTGCATCAGAATTCTCACTTATTTATTCTTTTCAGAACACCTCAAAACTGCTGTTATTTTCTTCTCATTTAATGGAATGTTCTGCAGCATTGCATGTCCCTTTCTGATGAAACTACCAAGCTGGTGATGTCAGATTTTCTCAGCAGATCATCAGATTGCAGTCTCCTAGGAGGAAATGCAATTTGGATGTACCATCACTTCACTTACATCAGTCTTTTTGCGGTTCATGCATGTGAATGCTACTAAAGAACATGGTTTTACAGGACACAGATACAAACAATCATTTGAACTCAGCCATAACACGGCTGTTGTCATTTTTCTGCTGATCAAGCTTGTGGACAGTTGAAGATGGTTCCTTATTTATTTGTGCATGATGTTAACTTGTTGTGTGATTTTATAGTATTTGGCTGTATTTTATAGTAATTGGCTTATTTGTGACAGCTTTGAATTTCATTTTCTTGTATGTTGCTGGTTAATTCAAGTTGCTACTCGTTCTCTGATACACCTGTTAATTTTGTATCCTAAGATCAAAGGGAGCGTGAATGTGGATACAATGGATGTAATGCACAGTTTCATTTCCTGAAAAATTAGTAGAGTGACTGCATGCAGTGTTAGAGGCTGGAATCTTTAATTTGATGGAGAAGGAAGGGCAATACAAGTATACCTTCCATCCAGTGTTACATGAGAACATGAGAATCCCAGGTAGGACCCACATTCTTACTGTTCTGAACAATACAACTATAAACAATAAAAGCTTTTTGTTGGCCTGTACATATCCTTTAATCCTTATCCTTGCATCCTTGGCTCCAGCCCTGAGCAGTCAGTTCAAGGTTAGCATGGTACAGGTGACATACAAATAGCCTGAAATCTATAATTTAGCTGTTTAGTTGTGAGACGTCTTGGCTTGCTTAGGCAGTATGTTTAAGGAAGTTAAAAAACAGTGAAAAATTTTAATCCTTCCCTCCAAATCAGTCTGCTGTAAATTTGTTTGTCTAATGTCCCTCTGTTAAGGTAAAATTTTAGTAAGAGGTAATAATTTGTCATCAGTCCTGGCTAACTGGTGAGATCCCAGGTGACAGAAGGTTTGCTAATGAAATGCTCTTCTACAAGAAGAGCTGGAATGAAGATCCAGGGCACTGTCAGTCTGACCTTACTGCCAAGGATGATAAAAGAGAAATTTTTCTTTAGTGTGATCACATGGCACATACAAGACAAGAGGATTGGGACCAGTCAGCCTGGATTTATGAAAGACAGGTTCAACCTGACCAATCTGATCTGCTTCTATGACAAGTAAGTGAAGGAAAGGCTGTGGGTTTTATCTAGAAAAGCATTTGACATCATCTTCCAGAACATTCTCCTAGAGAAAACGGCTGCTCATGGCTTGGAAAGGTGCACTGTTTGCTGGATAAAAAACTGGCTGGATATCTGAGTCCTGAGGGTGGTGGTGAATAGAGTTAATATCCACTTGAATTTTGGTGAGAATGTGGATCTGCTGGAGGGTCAGAAGGGTCTAGATGGGCTAGATCAGTGGGCCAAGGCCAATTGTAAGAGGTTCAACAAGGTTAAATGCTTTGTCCTACACTTGGGTCACAACCCCAGGTAGAACTATGGGCTGGCAACAGAGTGGCTGAAAAGCTGCCAGAGGAAAAGGACCTGAGGGTGCTGGTCAACAGCAGCTGAACATGATCCAGCTGTGCCTGGATGGCCAAGAAGGCCAATGGCAGGCTGGCCTGGATCAGCAATAGTGTGGCCAGCAGGAACAGGCAGTGGTCATTCCTCTGGTGAGGCCATGCCTCAAGAACTGTGTTCAGTTCTGGGCCCTGTGCTACAAAAGAGACCTTGAGGTGCTGAAGAGTGTCCAGAGAAGGGAAATGGAGCTGGTGGAGGATCTGGAGCACAAGTCTTACAAGGAGTGGCTGAGGGAGCTGGGAGTGTTAAGCCTGGAGAAAAGGAGGCTCAGCATGGATTTATCACTCTCTACAACTGCCTGAAAGGAGATTGTAGCCAGGTGGGGATCCCAGATAACAAGTGGATTGGACAGGAAGAAATGGTTTTAAGTTGTGCCAGGGGATGTTTAGATAGGCTATTAGGTTATTAACCAAAATAGTTGTCAAATATTGGAACAAGTTGTCCAGGGACGTGAAGGCTGAGCAAGGTTCTTATTTAGCTTCCCTGACTCTTTACTTTTTTTATCATAAGATCCAATTCCCAGCTTAGAGTGCAAATTTAAATAAATATTAAGATGCCTAAGATTTCTTATTATGCCAATAACTAATTGATTTGTTTCACTTTGGGTTTTTTGAAGCTCATCATGTGGAAAATAATTGTAGATTGTAGTGAAGTAAACTTTAGTTTGTGCCAAAGAGAATAGAAAACCAACTAATGCTAATAATCCTGGCCAGGCCAGGATAGCTTTTTCGCACTTTATGGTCGAGTTTAGTTCAGAAGACCCATTATTCAACTTTCATTAACCCACAATGAAAACAGAAATTTATAGGGGAAAATGCTATTCTTTTATTATTTAATTAAATTGATAGGTTCTGGTGAATGAGAAGTGCCTGGAATTTTTGCTGTTGCATTTGTTGCATACTTCTGGTGCAACATGGTTGTACCAAATGCTATCAAGAACTATTTCACTCTGAGGCAAATGACTTCTTTACTTTCATATTTGCTACAGTACTTGCATATGAAGTATCTTGTGTTCTGCTCCCTAAAGCTGTTGAGAACTAAGATCAGATGAGAGCAGTTGGAAGTGCTCAGAGCAATCTGGAAGAAACAGGAGATGATCCTCTAGGTCAACAGGGGTTTTCTGAGCTTTGTTGTGTCTTTTTTCTATCCTATCAGCATTCCTTTTTCTTCCAATCTAAAGTCCAAGCACTGAGAGTAAGGGCTCTGAAGGCAACTATGGCCTAATACCACAAACAAAATATTTATTACTCTTTGAAATCCTGTTGGGTAACAGAGCTTTAAATTGTATTCTTGGAAAGGTTGGAGACCTGTTTTTCTACTCAAGACTAAGAAAGAGTTCAGGTACACTTGTGAGAGAGCTCTCCTTTCCTGAATTAAGTCCAACTCAGACTTGTTCAGCTGGAGATAGCAATTAGAGTGATCTCTCACATTAGAATCCCATCCTGGACGTTCAATGTCTTCTTGATTCATTATTTTTTTCTCTTAACAGATAATTTCAAACCACTGTGCCTTACCAATGTCTACTTTTACAAAAATGTTTATGACATCCCTTCACAAAAAAAAAAAAAAAAAAAAAAAGTGAAAAAAAAGAGTCATGTTTCCTAAGCTGCTTATAACTGAATGCATACAATAGATATGCTTTAGTTTCTCCACAACAGCATGCTGACTTCCCAGGCAATGCTGATGGAGTAATTCTTCTTGGGTGGTTCAAGTTCAAAACTGACTGCAAATTTTAGAGTACCATCTGAGGCATGCAGTAATCATACCAATATGCACTGTCTGGAGTGTTTTATTCCTTGATTGCTCTCTTTTTTGCTGTATGCCTGGGAAATCAACCAATCAGAATTTGTTTCAAAGTTTTAACTCATCCTAAAATATTTTTTTATATTATTTTTAATTTTATAGGTAATGAAATCCTGAGTCTTACTACTGAGAACACTTTTAAAATGCAAAATATTTAATTTTTATTCTTAGTCCTTGCAAGGACTAGTAATACTCAAATAGCATGCAGTAGTATAGTCTTTTGGGAGTAGAAACCTCAAAATGGCACTTGGAAAAGATCCCAAAATTCAATATAGATTGATAAAGTATTTTTTTGGATATTGATTGTGTCTGAAGGAATAATGTGATGCTTTCAAACTTAATTGAAGCTCTGAGATAAACAATCTGAGAAGAGAGAAATTAGATTTTTTATGATTATTATTATTAATATGCTAGTATTCTAGTGTCTATGGAAATCAGTGCTTTTATGAGTTTGATGTGGATTTCATGAGGAAGAGACTGTTGGAATTCACATTATGTATTCACTGTGTTAGGTATGCCTGTACAGCCCTGTAGGTGAGCAGTCATCTCCAAAAAGGCTGGATGGAGGCAGGGCTGATAGGATCACCCTGCACTGCCTACAGAGAATGCCAAATAAGATGAAGCAGTGTAGGAGAATGTTGTGGTATGCCTAGAGAGGGGTAGAGAGTGGGAAAAACAGCAAAACCACCTGGAAGAGATTAAGACGGGGAAAACTGCTTGTTTAGCTTGGAGGTCTGTCTAGATGTGAATCTCATTTTATTTTAAAGATTTGATTTCAAATGGAAACTTTGAATGTAGACTGTTGATTTTGTGCTGAGGGATTGGTTGAAAGTGTTATTCATAAAACTGGGAGAGTGCCATTATCCAATGAATGGCTGTTAGCAGCAAACTTTTACACAGAAACTTAGGTGAGGAGGAACTTCTCAGGCAAAATGTATAGCAAAAAGATCAGAAGGAAATTTGAAAGGGAAGTTTCTTTTCTGAGGAAGGGTCTAAAAACCTGGGTAAAGATAAGAGAGGCAGGCATTAAAATCTTGTTCAGATATTTGTTCCTGAAGGCTAAGAAAAGTAAATTTGGAACTGTTAAATTTAGAGGGGGAACCAGTAGAAGGCAGGATGGTGAACTGTTGAGTTTCTTCTATAGTCTTTTCACTAAGTTCTTTCCCCCTAATACGATCTAACAGGATTGAAAGATGATTGGTTGAAAATTGAAAATAATGATAAACGTCACTCTCTGCTCCCCTGGTGTTATTGATAAAATTCTATTTACATAAAGGATCTGAAAAGAAATTAGGATTTGCTGATGCCAGCTTCCATGCTTAGTGCTGAGCTAAAACTCTAAATGCTATAAATTCTCATGGTGTAGGGAAACAATTGCTAACCTGTGGAAAGAATTCTTTAGAGGAGGTTCTATGTCATGAATTCCTTTTAGGAGCCTTTACATTGCAGTATGTAACACTGACCACTGACAGACCTAAGCTGGAGTAAAGTAGTTCCTTCTGTGAGCTATGTCAATCCCACCCCTTGTGGTAAATCTCTGCCTAAAATATTTGCTAGTTGCTACATTCCTGCAAAAATCATATCACTTGATGCAGTAGTCTCTAAGGATACATTTCTGCAGACTTTACATCTGCAGATGTATTATTTCTTTCACTTTGCTGTAGAGCATCTCCCCATGGGCTCTAACTGCTATTACATTTTCATTTGCAGTACAAATAAAACAAAGTCTTTGTACAAAGAACCCAACAAAGCATAGCAAAAAAAGAAAGAATCCTGGTTCTTTATCCTGAAAGGTCCTGGGACCATCTCCAAGGAGACTGAATTCCAAAATGTGACTTTCCACTCATGCATTGCACCTCATAATTTTCAGAACAACCAAACCAAGCCTTTATGTTGGTCTGCTTACTTTCTTCAGGTGATATGTTACTGAAACAGTCCAGTTGTCACTAATGATTTGCAATATCTCTTCTGGGCATTCAACATTAGTTTCGGCCTACAAAACGTCTGCTCATTTCCTAAAATGAAATACATCTCTTAGACTCTTTGGGATATATTAACATTAATATTATAGAGTCAAGCCTTTTGAAGCAAAAAAAGAAACATGTAAACAAACTAAAATCCCCCAGCAACCTCCCCCCCCCATGAACTATAACAATTTGTTCAGCCTTAATTTGCCTCTTTTGCTGTCCTATGCACAAAATAATCTTTAATCATTCAATTTTCTGAAATCCCAACCAGGAAGCCCTATCCTGATTCTACAGCAGCTCTTAGCTCTCTTTTGACAAATACTGGAGAGCACCACAATGCAGTTTTATTATCACTAGGAAATCTACTGGCTATTGCAAATTGCAGTATTATCAACATCAGAAGATTACACCAGTGATAATAATGAAAGGCAGAACTGAAGGAAAACACAACCCACACAACCATAGCAGTTCGTGCTCACAGTTAAGGCCCACCTGAGCCTCTGCTTTTTGGGGAGCGCGGGCTTTGAGCCTGTCTCGGAGCTCCCTCTGGTGCTTCACTGCTCCAGTGCAATGAAGAGGTCATGACAGACGCCCACAAGAAAGGGCCGGTTAGGAACGAGTCTCATTAAGCAGAGGTAACTACAACAAAAAGCCTTTGCATCCTCTGATTTAAATTATTATGTCTGAAGGAGAGTGGATTTATATTAGATAAACAGAAGAAGTTTTTACAATGAGCCTGGTGTAACACTGGAACCCAGAGAGGTGCCCCACACTGGAAATCCTCAGGTTAGGTTGGATGATGCTCCGAGCAACAGGATCTAGTTGAAGATGTCCCTGGTCATTGCAGGGATAAATGACATTTTAAGGTTGCTTCCAACACAAACTGTGATTCTGTGATTCTATGATTCTTTGACTTCTTATATTAAAAAGCATTAAATTTTTTTTAAAAGTTTTTTTTTTTTTTTTTTCATTTGCTTAACAACCATAGATTATTTTCAGGTTAAAAAAAAAAAAAAAGGGGGAACATTTTAATCTCAATAATGTAAGTAATCTCAGTAATGTGAGTAACTGAAGTTTTAATAAACCATTATCTCACAATTATGGTACTAAAGATACGTGTTCATCTTTTCATCTATGTTTAATTTTGGGCCCCTCATGACAAGAAAGACTTTGAAGTGCACATCTAGAGAAGGTCAATGAAGCTGATGAAGAGTCTGGAGCACAGCTCTTATGAAGAGCTGCTGAAGGACCCTGAGTTGTTTAGCCTGGAGAAAAGGAGTCTGAGGTAGGACCTTATTGCTCTCTACAACTGCCTGAACAGAGGTTGTAGCGGGATGGGATTGGTCTCTTTTCCTGAGTAACAAGTGATAGGACAAGAGGAAATGGCCTCAGGTTCTGCCAGGAGGGTTTTAAATTGGATATTAGGAAATACTTCTCTATGGAAAAGGTGGGAGGTATTTAAAAGAAGTGTAGATGTGGCATTTAGTGACATGTTTTAGTGGTGGATTCAGCAGTACCGGATTAACAGCTGGACCTGGTGATCTCTGAGGTCTTTTCCAACCTAAACAATTCTATGATTAATATAAGAAATATTTAAAATAAATTAATGGAGTTGCTTTGCTCTAATTTCACGGTTTCTTCTCTTCGTAATCTTTTTGGACTTCACTGATTTCAGAAAACTGCTGAACACTAAAAGGCTTTTTTTTTGATGTTAACGGCTATGGAGTGAGTGCAAAACTTCCTTCTGTAAGTAGAACACATTGCAGAAAGTCCAAGTAGATTAACAAAGATCTTTTTACTGCACTAATATGAGCTTTATCAGTCTTGAGTTATCAATTAAGACGTCTTTGATTTCTCTTCATGAAGCATTATTTTCAGTCAATCGTTTGGCTTCATTAACAGACAAGACAGGCTTCTATGAAGACTGCAGCAGCTTGCTTACTCTTTACTTTTTGTCTTTTTGAAACTGTCCAGTTTCTCCTGTGTAATGTTAAATAAAAAGAAATAATTTTCAATAATTACAGCCAAATATGCTTCCATTTGATGGATGAAAAGAGAATTTTGCTCCTTCTTATGGGACACATTATGCTGGTATCTGTTGATGAGATCTGGAGCAAAACTAATTTGTACATATTTGGGTTTTTTTCCCCCTTTTTTTGGCACCATTAAAATAGAAAGTATCTGTTGGTTTAGATGTTGGCTACACGTGTTAGTGATAGTTGGAAAATTGAAAACCTCTTGCCAAGGTAAATAGTTTTTATCTAAGTGAATTGATATCCAGGAATCTGAACCAGAAAATTCTTTCTGCTAAAAATCTAGAATGCTTGGGGAAGAACAGTGAAATCTGCATGCAGAAGGAAAAAAAAAAAAAAAAAGAAATAAAAGAGTGAGAATGATGCTTTTGGCAATTCAGCTTGCATTTTATTATTCTCTTGTCAGCTTGAACCTGTAGGTATTTCTGTCAGTGTGCCCATATGGGCACCCCATTCAGCCTGTCAAGTCCTCTGGACCTCAACAACAGCTTTCAGTGTGCCAACCATATGTTTGGATCCCACCTAGAAAACTTCAGTTAAATAAGCAATAGTCTCTTGAGAGATAACTGTCTGCAACATGATTTATTATGAATGCTAAGCCAAACACAGTGTAACTTTATTGTATTTGTAATGCAATATTTAGTATACAGGAGAAAGTCATGCTGTAAGTCACATTACTATTGAGGAAATAATACATTTTTGATAACACTGAATTTTAATGAAGTACCCGTATAAAATCTTTTCTAATATATATTGGCATGAGCCAAGCCACTTTACTGAATTTATCACAAGAGGCAGGGTAACTTCTGGGTTCTGCCTCCCATGCTGGTTCTACTCTATGAGAATGGCTGTGAGAAGGACAAAACCCTTTGCAGTCATTTTGCCTGGTCCTCATTGCTGAGACATAAATCTGCCTACTCCTCAGAGAGGGTTATAGCTCACTGTGCAGACAATTTACAGTCTTTTATCAGAGCCAAAACAGGACCTTTATTTGTAGGCTTCAGTTGCTGGTTGGAAGCGGACTTCTGTTTTTCTGTCTTACCAGCTGAACAGGGAGGTCACAGAATAACACAGGTATTAAAAAGAACCCAAACAAAACCGAATCCCCCAAACCCCTAAACCCTCACTTGAAACACTCCCTACTAGAGAGGAAAATCTGTTCCTACCAGAGAGGAAAAAAAATAGCATGCCTTGAAATGAAAGCTGGAAGAAATCTTGAGCCCTGCTTCTAGAGCTGGAGTATAATCCTCTGAGAGGAAGTTGGGGTTGAGGCTGAAGTTGGATATTTCTGTGGAGTCTTAGCTTAGACTTGAGAAATACACATTTTACTCCTGACAGAATAGAAGTTTTATCCTAAAAATAAAACAAGTGCAGAACACAGATGCAGTATTTGAGAATGATCAGATTGCAACTCCATCCATGAACTGGCTGGTCATTTTCTTTATATGCATGATTTTTTTGCTTGTGACCTCCTTAGAGATTTCTATTTCACAGGTTGCAAAGTTGCTACAATACAAATTGCTAATTAAGGCAAGTCTGACTAGCAGTAACTTTTCAAGCTGACATTTGAATTATATTCAGAAAAGTTATATTCATAAAGTACTTTTCTCATATCTTAGGTTTTACGCTGACCACAGGCAAGCAAAAATTGTCATGTTTTTTGTCCTGAACTGTGTTTTAAATCTTCTGTATCTGTAAAGCAAAAGCTGAGACATGATAAAATTCATCGTGGGAAATGTTAAGAAAATAATTGAATAGGCTTCCATTTGAGGCCCACTACATTCTTTCATGGCTGCAAGATATTCCTGTTTCAAGATATTCTGAAAAGACAGTCATCTGTCTTTAGCAGATGTGTCTGCAAATTTAGAATTTTAATTGAAAGTGGACTGCCTTTATTGGACGTGGTGGCAAGAAAGTGGTTGGGTTTCAAGAAATTAATGGCATCATCTGTCACAGAATATGCTACCTTGTCTTGCAGCTTTTAAAACTTGTTCTGCTAAAGTTTGTTATCCTTCCTGTTAACCGTAAGATTTCCCATTTTCTTTTCTCATCCTGGGAAGAAGATATCATTTTTGGTGTATGACTCCTCTGACCTATTTCAGATCTTTCTTTTATGTAAGATGAGCATGCTGGTGTTTCCAAATGCTTAGGGCCTTTGAACTTTGTTGAAAGTTACATTAAATAATATAAATTTTTGTGTAATGTACAAATTAGCAATACAAATTCATACTGAAGCACTTTAGGGTTTACTAAATTCAGCTTTGGCTGAGATTTTTATCAATATTTCGTTTTTATGTCTTCATCTCATCCCTATTCTGTTAGGCAATTTGCATTTTTAAATAGTAGAATGCAGTTTGTATTGTGACATTTGTTTAAGGAAAACTTTTAATTGTTGTGCACCATTTATTTTCTGTCTTATTACTCAGCATTTAAAGAAGATACTTGAATTTTGCTTCTCTGGAATAGTTTTGCTTTCCATTGGTGTTCCTAACCTTGCTTACAAATGTTATATTGAGCAGGACCCAGAACATGAGACTCCATCTCTCTTCTCAATTTCTTAAACTTAAGCATGTAAAACTGGATTTTCTGTTGCTTCTTCTCTTTCTGGCCTTGTCAGTCTTGATGCCCTTCTGTTGGATAGTCTAGAATGCAGTAGAAGAATGGGGAAAAAACTGCTTGTAAAACATATGTATATAGTCTGTTTTTTCATCAAGATTTCATTGTATGTCAATGACAATTGATTAATAACTGATGCTGCTTTTTTGTCTTGTTTTGATGTGTTTTTTTCCCAAAGTTTTGGTGGTGGTAATGGAAATTCCCATGATAACAATGCATACAGAACGCCTTGGGATGATTTTCCAGGTGATGTCTCTAGTGCTCAGTCAGCAAGAAGGACTGGAGAAAAGATGCTGGAAGTTATTATCTTCTTTAACAGGGAAGGAAAGTAGTGGCACAAGGGGCATTTTTGCCTATTATTGCCTCTGCAGCAAAGAAAGCCAAAACCCCTGCCAACCTCAATGATTCTGAGATTCATTCAGATCATCTGTAACAGGTAACTTTTTATATACTTTATGCACCTTTAAGCACAGATACAAACAACGGCAAAATTATACATCAATACGTATGTGAACGAAGAAATAATCAAACAGATGCCTACAAGCTGGTCAGATTTTCTTCAGGAAATTATTTGTGAACAGGAGAAAAGCTACTATTATCGTAAAATATCCCCCCCAACCAAAAACTCCAAAAAGAAAGTATAATACTGACTCTTTCCACAGTGACCTAGATGTCATTTTTAAAAAGAAGTTATCCAAAATGAAAACTTATAAATTAAATAAAAGCTAAGGAAGAGATTTAAGTGGAGTTAAAAGAGATAGTCAGTGAGGGTGGTTCAGTGTCTCAGACTAACTAAGTCTGTGTGTGCAAGATACAAGGAATGATAGTTTTAATGCCTCATTCTGCTTATTGACAAAGCTGTTTATTGTTACTTATCCTAGAGCTTTGTGTTCGGGGTTTCCTTTACCTCTGTTTTAAATATAATACAAAATTAAACATTTGTACCTCATTTTCCTAGGGAAGGCCTCAGGAAATCGATCATGTACCTATAATCTCAGCACAGGTGGATGGGGCTGTGAACGCTCACCAAGTAGTCCCTGCAGCTGTGCATTTCATTTCCTGAAGCTGGCATTGTGATAGATTTTTATTCCCATAACAGATTTATGTTGTGATAGATTTTTAATCCCATAATAGATTTATGTGTGGTGAAATGCCAGTTAATCATTAAGCACAGTGTGTGCCAAGTGGTGCATTTCCCTTGAAACAAACTCTCAGGATGCACGTATTATCCATGCACAATTGTGCAGAAGGGGACAAGTCAAAACCTGGAAGTAAGAGGGAGCCTTAGCAATGCTGAGCAAAAAGCCTTTCCATGTTTGTAGCTGTCCCACTCTTTCTGGGCTAAGAAGTATAGAAGTAGGGACTCGCATTAATGAAGATTATACTAAAGGTTCCCCTGCAATTGTCACTTGTTACCACAGAAAACGCTATCACATAAATCCTTCCATGAGTGTGAGTAAGACAGAGGAATTTCCATAGAACTGGGAAATGAAAGAGCTTTGTCAACTCTGTGGGCTTTAAATCTGAAAAAATATTTTTGCTTCTTTCCACTCACCCTGATTTTAATGTGAGATTGTGTAGACAAAGATGTATACAATCTATAGGAACCTTTTCTCTGAAGCAAATTAAGACACTTTAAGCCAGTTATCCCATGGCTTAAATGCCAAGGAACTAGAATTTCTGGAATGCAATGTTCAATAAATAAATTCAGAAAACTGGAAATAATTTGGAGTGAGATATTTGAAATGTAACCATAGCTTCTGAGCAAAAGGTCAGCGAGGTGGTGAGAATTCTTCCCAAGCCCATGAAACTGCTCGATCTTATCCATAAAGCTGATCCTTCTTGCTTAGCATATTAAATAACTTCAAACAAACCAGCCCTGTCAACCTAGATTGACCATGACCAACAAGGATTGCACGAGGTTTTCAATTTAAGAAAAATTGCTAATGGGTGTGATAGGATATCCCCTCAGAGCACTTCCCTGCAGCCTACTGTCTGTTACAGCATTCAAGGCGAGGCAGTTCAGCCAAGGTGTCTGTGTGATAGCCCTGCTTGAGGGAATGCTTATAGCAGATGGTTTAATGGCATTTGCTAAATGGAGGGCTAAGCACTTTCTGCTCTTTGACAAATGCCGTGAGAGTGCTATAAATAAATATTTAAGTAGCAGTAGCTTTGAGCTTTCCTTCTCATCTATCCATTTCTGATCTGTGGCCAGATATGTGTAGACCTGCTTTGTCTGTGAAAAACTAAGCCTCCTGATACTCCTAAATGCTGCCCTTGGTCTTGGCCAAAACTGCCAGCTTTCTAATAATTCCTAGTGATAAGTCAGTTAATTACTGAATTCTTTTAAATTTTAGTTGTGTCTGGTCAAGACATTAGAAACAGCCACATAAGGAAGATGGCAGAATGTAGATTTGGGAAGAGGGACAGAATACAACATTTGAAACCATCACTCTGAAATATATGCAAAGTTCAGTTGAATCTCACATTCATTTTTAGGAAGCCAGTTGCTTGCCAGTTTCTTCCTCCCTTGTCTTTCAATGTTTAAAATTCTTACGAAGTAAAAATACCTGTCTCCATATTAAAATACTTCCTGTGTTTGGGAGCTAAAGGGACTTTAACAGAAATACCTGGAAAAAAGACAACAGCTCTTGAAATGTATTGGAGCTAGGCCATCTGCAGTTGGATGCAATATGCTGCTTTTTAGATGCCAAAACCAGACAAAAATTCTCAACATAAACCAGAGGTGAATGCCAGTATTCCAAAATGATGCAAGGTTCATGAAACATTTAATTATCATTTTTTGAGACACAGTGTGAAAAGGAGATCTCATTTCAAACAAGTGAAGAATAGGCAAACAAAAGAGGCTCAATTTCATTCTGTAAAACTATAACATTTAAAAGTAAATGCTCAGCCATTGTGAAACATGGAGCCCATAATAATTTCACTGTATTTCTGCTTAGTAGTAATCATTTCCCTTAAGAAATTTTTGATTGGAAAACTGAATGTTTATGGGAAAATATCTGATACACGAAAGGCTTAAATCGTGTAAAATTCATCCTGTGTGGTAGGTCATTTCCTGGAACAGAAAACGGGTGGAGAAGGCATCAAGCTTGAGAATATCACAGGAAAAAAAATGAATCAATGACATGTCTGTCAAACATTTAAAGTGTGGTCCTTTGCCCTTAACACAGCAGGAGATCTGGCCCAGTATCAGCAGGTACTGATATCAATGGCCTTCACCATGATCCATTGTACTCTCTGTTAGTTTTATCAGTACAGACAAAATCTCTCAGTGCTACTGAGCTTTAAGTTACAGATTTCCTGGTGTCAGACAGTATGGAAAAAGGAAGGAAATATATCCATGGCTAGACTTGTTCTGTTGCTAATTTTTTGTTTGGAATTTGAAGTAGCAGAGACAGAGTTTGGATCAGCCCTAAACCTCTGCTCACATAACTGGGATCACAATCAGCTCCTGACATGTAACAGAGATGAAGTGCTGCAAAGGTGATGTGCACCTGCGTGTCTTGGACATTGAACTGAACAGCTTGGCTGGACCTGAGAAAGAAGATGAAGGCTGAAGACCCAAGCAAGTGCTGAATGATGGAGGACTGTTTGAGGAAGGATTAGCGTCTTGAACTTTCTCCATGACCTTAAATGCCAAACAGCAAACAGATAATCCTTAACCTAGAGAAGGAAAGCCTGACAGCATGCAGTGTTTAAAGCAGATTTAAGCTCTTGAAACCCCCACCTTTGCAATCCATGATAGAATGTTTGAAAAAAATGTGAAAACAGCAACTGCCAAGAAAATTTAGCAGAGAATGAAAAATAAATAATTTAGTTAACAAGATGGGTTATAATATGTAGAAGCAATAAAGGAAAGGAAAGGAAAGGAAAGGAAAGGAAAGGAAAGGAAAGGAAAGGAAAGGAAAGGAAAGGAAAGGAAAGGAA